>VSWD01000014.1:44670021-44708968 GCA_033119305.1 Pinctada imbricata
AGGGTGTTTCTTAGGAACTGACTCCTGTCGGACACGAGTTTCTCAATATGCATAATGCCACCAGTTGACATTAAACTATCCAGTTACTGTATAAAAGTGAGAAACTTTTCATATCTGGCATTCACTTTCCAGTGCTACAACTGATCACAACGCATTTTACAACCCTACAAACCAAGTGCTACAAAGATGAGAACTGCTAAGTTGTCCAGAAGTCCTGCCAAGACTTTGCTGAGTAAGAGGTTTTCCTTGTTGGATAACGAGAGAAAGTTCAAGAAAGCTTGCGAGCAGATCTTACAACTGAATCACAAGATGGACGACATGCAGTTTAGATACACAAAAGCCAGCAAGCCAATCATCGTTCCTTTCGCTACAATCTCAGACTGCGCCTGGCTGTAATCGAAGGACTTCCGAAACATGTACTATGACTACGCTCATCACAAAGCCGAGGCCGTCGCTGATCTTCGACGAGAGCTGTTTGGAGAGGAGGTCGAGATCATCTCCGAGGAAATGTCTGACTCCGAGATGGAAGACTGAGTTTCAAAACTCCAAAACGGCTCTTTTCAGAGCCACACATATTTCTAGAAAAGTAGCCATTCGCTTAATCGCAAATAGAATTTATCCCATCCATAACTAAATACATTCCAATATCCCATCTACATCCATGTCTCAAATAGAGCCTATTTTCAAATACAAATACACCATATACATTGTCTTATGACACTCCCCTTCAACTCTGCACATGTCCCCACCCCAAACACCCACCCACCTCCTTTTGTACAAATAAACCCGAGTCATGAATTTTCAATAATGATGACATTTAAGCCAAAATAAGATGGTAATGAATAATACTTTCATATTCCAGGGTACAAAAAAATATTAAGCAAGAGACGATCGTCATATATACATATGAAAATACGCAAATAAAGAGTTTTTCGCTAATACATACCATGGAGCTCCATATACAAACTTTAAGATTGCATTTATCAATTCATTCAAATTCATTCAAATGAATTTTGAATTAATTTAAATTAATTTTGAATTCACTTAAATTCATTTGAATTCATTCATTCATTCATTCATTCATTCATTCATTCATTCATTCATTCATTCATTCATTCATTCATTCATTCATTCATTCATTCATTCATTCATTCAAATCATACATTAATATTAGCGCACAAAATATATATGCAAATATTTTCTCCGTTTTTGAAAATAAAACTTTTTTTAATCAACTATATTACTTCTATCAGGAGAGAAGACGATGTCAATTATCCAATTATTAGTCCAAGCTCAATAATCAGTAGCAGACAAGTGCCGTGTCACGGGTGACTGATTGAGGCAATTAGCAGGGTGTTGTCTTAGGAACTGACTCCTGTCGGACACGAGTTTCTCAATATGCATAATGCCACCAGTTGACATTAAACTATCCAGTTACTGTATAAAAGTGAGAAACTTTTCAATATCTGGCATTCACTTTCCAGTGCTACAACTGATCACAACGCATTTTACAACCCTACAAACCAAGTGCTACAAAGATGAGAACTGCTAAGTTGTCCAGAAGTCCTGCCAAGACTTTGCTGAGTAAGAGGTTTTCCTTGTTGGATAACGAGAGAAAGTTCAAGAAAGCTTGCGAGCAGATCTTACAACTGAATCACAAGATGGACGACATGCAGTTTAGATACACAAAAGCCAAGCAAGCCAATCATCGTTCCTTTCGCTACAATCTCAGACTGCGCCTGGCTGTAATCGAAGGACTCCGAAACATGTACTATGACTACGCTCATCACAAAGCCGAGGCCGTCGCTGATCTTCGACGAGAGCTGTTTGGAGAGGAGGTCGAGATCATCTCCGAGGAAATGTCTGACTCCGAGATGGAAGACTGAGTTTCAAAACTCCAAAACGGCTCTTTTCAGAGCCACACATATTTCTAGAAAAGTAGCCATTCGCTTAATCGCAAATAGAATTTATCCCATCCATAACTAAATACATTCCAATATCCCATCTACATCCATGTCTCAAATAGAGCCTATTTTCAAATACAAATACACCATATACATTGTCTTATGACACTCCCCTTCAACTCTGCACATGTCCCCACCCCAAACACCCACCCACCTCCTTTTGTACAAATAAACCCGAGTCATGAATTTTCAATAATAATGACATTTAAGCCAAAATAAGATGGTAATGAATAATACTTTCATATTCCAGGGTACAAAAAAATATTAAGCAAGAGACGATCGTCATATATACATATGAAAATACGCAAATAAAGAGTTTTTCGCTAATACATACCATGGAGCTCCATATACAAACTTTAAGATTGCATTTATCAATTCATTCAAATTCATTCAAATGAATTTTGAATTAATTTAAATTAATTTTGAATTCACTTAAATTCATTTGAATTCATTCAATTCATTCATTCATTCATTCATTCATTCATTCATTCATTCATTCATTCATTCATTCATTCATTCATTCATTCATTCATTCATTCATTCATTCATTCATTCATTCAAATCATACATAATATTAGCGCACAAAATATATATGCAAATATTTTCTCCGTTTTTGAAAATAAAACTTTTTTTAAATCAACTATATTACTTCTATCAGGAGAGAAGACGATGTCAATTATCCAATTATTAGTCCAAGCTCAATAATCAGTAGCAGACAAGTGCCGTGTCACGGGTGACTGATTGAGGCAATTAGCAGGGTGTTGTCTTAGGAACTGACTCCTGTCGGACACGAGTTTCTCAATATGCATAATGCCACCAGTTGACATTAAACTATCCAGTTACTGTATAAAAGTGAGAAACTTTTCAATATCTGGCATTCACTTTCCAGTGCTACAACTGATCACAACGCATTTTACAACCCTACAAACCAAGTGCTACAAAGATGAGAACTGCTAAGTTGTCCAGAAGTCCTGCCAAGACTTTGCTGAGTAAGAGGTTTTCCTTGTTGGATAACGAGAGAAAGTTCAAGAAAGCTTGCGAGCAGATCTTACAACTGAATCACAAGATGGACGACATGCAGTTTAGATACACAAAAGCCAAGCAAGCCAATCATCGTTCCTTTCGCTACAATCTCAGACTGCGCCTGGCTGTAATCGAAGGACTCCGAAACATGTACTATGACTACGCTCATCACAAAGCCGAGGCCGTCGCTGATCTTCGACGAGAGCTGTTTGGAGAGGAGGTCGAGATCATCTCCGAGGAAATGTCTGACTCCGAGATGGAAGACTGAGTTTCAAAACTCCAAAACGGCTCTTTTCAGAGCCACACATATTTCTAGAAAAGTAGCCATTCGCTTAATCGCAAATAGAATTTATCCCATCCATAACTAAATACATTCCAATATCCCATCTACATCCATGTCTCAAATAGAAGCCTATTTTCAAATACAAATACACCATATACATTGTCTTATGACACTCCCCTTCAACTCTGCACATGTCCCCACCCCAAACACCCACCCACCTCCTTTTGTACAAATAAACCCGAGTCATGAATTTTCAATAATAATGACATTTAAGCCAAAATAAGATGGTAATGAATAATACTTTCATATTCCAGGGTACAAAAAAATATTAAGCAAGAGACGATCGTCATATATACATATGAAAATACGCAAATAAAGAGTTTTTCGCTAATACATACCATGGAGCTCCATATACAAACTTTAAGATTGCATTTATCAATTCATTCAAATTCATTCAAATTAATTTTGAATTAATTTAAATTAATTTTGAATTCACTTAAATTCATTGAATTCATTCATTCATTCATTCATTCATTCATTCATTCATTCATTCATTCATTCATTCATTCATTCATTCATTCATTCATTCATTCATTCATTCATTCAAATCATACATCAATATTAGCGCACAAAATATATATGCAAATATTTTCTCCGTTTTTGAAAATAAAACTTTTTTTAAATCAACTATATTACTTCTATCAGGAGAGAAGACGATGTCAATTATCCAATTATTAGTCCAAGCTCAATAATCAGTAGCAGACAAGTGCCGTGTCACGGGTGACTGATTGAGGCAATTAGCAGGGTGTTGTCTTAGGAACTGACTCCTGTCGGACACGAGTTTCTCAATATGCATAATGCCACCAGTTGACATTAAACTATCCAGTTACTGTATAAAAGTGAGAAACTTTTCAATATCTGGCATTCACTTTCCAGTGCTACAACTGATCACAACGCATTTTACAACCCTACAAACCAAGTGCTACAAAGATGAGAACTGCTAAGTTGTCCAGAAGTCCTGCCAAGACTTTGCTGAGTAAGAGGTTTTCCTTGTTGGATAACGAGAGAAAGTTCAAGAAAGCTTGCGAGCAGATCTTACAACTGAATCACAAGATGGACGACATGCAGTTTAGATACACAAAAGCCAAGCAAGCCAATCATCGTTCCTTTCGCTACAATCTCAGACTGCGCCTGGCTGTAATCGAAGGACTCCGAAACATGTACTATGACTACGCTCATCACAAAGCCGAGGCCGTCGCTGATCTTCGACGAGAGCTGTTTGGAGAGGAGGTCGAGATCATCTCCGAGGAAATGTCTGACTCCGAGATGGAAGACTGAGTTTCAAAACTCCAAAACGGCTCTTTTCAGAGCCACACATATTTCTAGAAAAGTAGCCATTCGCTTAATCGCAAATAGAATTTATCCCATCCATAACTAAATACATTCCAATATCCCATCTACATCCATGTCTCAAATAGAGCCTATTTTCAAATACAAATACACCATATACATTGTCTTATGACACTCCCCTTCAACTCTGCACATGTCCCCACCCCAAACACCCACCCACCTCCTTTTGTACAAATAAACCCGAGTCATGAATTTTCAATAATATGACATTTAAGCCAAAATAAGATGGTAATGAATAATACTTTCATATTCCAGGGTACAAAAAAATATTAAGCAAGAGACGATCGTCATATATACATATGAAAATACGCAAATAAAGAGTTTTTCGCTAATACATACCATGGAGCTCCATATACAAACTTTAAGATTGCATTTATCAATTCATTCAAATTCATTCAAATGAATTTTGAATTAATTTAAATTAATTTTGAATTCACTTAAATTCATTTGAATTCATTCATTCATTCATTCATTCATTCATTCATTCATTCATTCATTCATTCATTCATTCATTCATTCATTCATTCATTCATTCATTCATTCATTCATTCATTCATTCATTCATTCATTCAAATCATACATCAATATTAGCGCACAAAATATATATGCAAATATTTTCTCCGTTTTTGAAAATAAAACTTTTTTTAAATCAACTATATTACTTCTATCAGGAGAGAAGACGATGTCAATTATCCAATTATTAGTCCAAGCTCAATAATCAGTAGCAGACAAGTGCCGTGTCACGGGTGACTGATTGAGGCAATTAGCAGGGTGTTGTCTTAGGAACTGACTCCTGTCGGACACGAGTTTCTCAATATGCATAATGCCACCAGTTGACATTAAACTATCCAGTTACTGTATAAAAGTGAGAAACTTTTCAATATCTGGCATTCACTTTCCAGTGCTACAACTGATCACAACGCATTTTACAACCCTACAAACCAAGTGCTACAAAGATGAGAACTGCTAAGTTGTCCAGAAGTCCTGCCAAGACTTTGCTGAGTAAGAGGTTTTCCTTGTTGGATAACGAGAGAAAGTTCAAGAAAGCTTGCGAGCAGATCTTACAACTGAATCACAAGATGGACGACATGCAGTTTAGATACACAAAAGCCAAGCAAGCCAATCATCGTTCCTTTCGCTACAATCTCAGACTGCGCCTGGCTGTAATCGAAGGACTCCGAAACATGTACTATGACTACGCTCATCACAAAGCCGAGGCCGTCGCTGATCTTCGACGAGAGCTGTTTGGAGAGGAGGTCGAGATCATCTCCGAGGAAATGTCTGACTCCGAGATGGAAGACTGAGTTTCAAAACTCCAAAACGGCTCTTTTCAGAGCCACACATATTTCTAGAAAAGTAGCCATTCGCTTAATCGCAAATAGAATTTATCCCATCCATAACTAAATACATTCCAATATCCCATCTACATCCATGTCTCAAATAGAAGCCTATTTTCAAATACAAATACACCATATACATTGTCTTATGACACTCCCCTTCAACTCTGCACATGTCCCCACCCCAAACACCCACCCACCTCCTTTTGTACAAATAAACCCGAGTCATGAATTTTCAATAATAATGACATTTAAGCCAAAATAAGATGGTAATGAATAATACTTTCATATTCCAGGGTACAAAAAAATATTAAGCAAGAGACGATCGTCATATATACATATGAAAATACGCAAATAAAGAGTTTTTCGCTAATACATACCATGGAGCTCCATATACAAACTTTAAGATTGCATTTATCAATTCATTCAAATTCATTCAAATTAATTTTGAATTAATTTAAATTAATTTTGAATTCACTTAAATTCATTTGAATTCATTCATTCATTCATTCATTCATTCATTCATTCATTCATTCATTCATTCATTCATTCATTCATTCATTCATTCATTCATTCATTCATTCATTCATTCATTCAAATCATACATAATATTAGCGCACAAAATATATATGCAAATATTTTCTCCGTTTTTGAAAATAAAACTTTTTTTAAATCAACTATATTACTTCTATCAGGAGAGAAGACGATGTCAATTATCCAATTATTAGTCCAAGCTCAATAATCAGTAGCAGACAAGTGCCGTGTCACGGGTGACTGATTGAGGCAATTAGCAGGGTGTTGTCTTAGGAACTGACTCCTGTCGGACACGAGTTTCTCAATATGCATAATGCCACCAGTTGACATTAAACTATCCAGTTACTGTATAAAAGTGAGAAACTTTTCAATATCTGGCATTCACTTTCCAGTGCTACAACTGATCACAACGCATTTTACAACCCTACAAACCAAGTGCTACAAAGATGAGAACTGCTAAGTTGTCCAGAAGTCCTGCCAAGACTTTGCTGAGTAAGAGGTTTTCCTTGTTGGATAACGAGAGAAAGTTCAAGAAAGCTTGCGAGCAGATCTTACAACTGAATCACAAGATGGACGACATGCAGTTTAGATACACAAAAGCCAAGCAAGCCAATCATCGTTCCTTTCGCTACAATCTCAGACTGCGCCTGGCTGTAATCGAAGGACTCCGAAACATGTACTATGACTACGCTCATCACAAAGCCGAGGCCGTCGCTGATCTTCGACGAGAGCTGTTTGGAGAGGAGGTCGAGATCATCTCCGAGGAAATGTCTGACTCCGAGATGGAAGACTGAGTTTCAAAACTCCAAAACGGCTCTTTTCAGAGCCACACATATTTCTAGAAAAGTAGCCATTTGCTTAATCGCAAATAGAATTTATCCCATCCATAACTAAATACATTCCAATATCCCATCTACATCCATGTCTCAAATAGAGCCTATTTTCAAATACAAATACACCATATACATTGTCTTATGACACTCCCCTTCAACTCTGCACATGTCCCCACCCCAAACACCCACCCACCTCCTTTTGTACAAATAAACCCGAGTCATGAATTTTCAATAATAATGACATTTAAGCCAAAATAAGATGGTAATGAATAATACTTTCATATTCCAGGGTACAAAAAAATATTAAGCAAGAGACGATCGTCATATATACATATGAAAATACGCAAATAAAGAGTTTTTCGCTAATACATACCATGGAGCTCCATATACAAACTTTAAGATTGCATTTATCAATTCATTCAAATTCATTCAAATTAATTTTGAATTCATTTAAATTAATTTTGAATTCACTTAAATTCATTATTCATTCATTCATTCATTCATTCATTCATTCATTCATTCATTCATTCATTCATTCATTCATTCATTCATTCATTCATTCATTCATTCATTCATTCAAATCATACATTAATATTAGCGCACAAAATATATATGCAAATATTTTCTCCGTTTTTGAAAATAAAACTTTTTTTAAATCAACTATATTACTTCTATCAGGAGAGAAGACGATGTCAATTATCCAATTATTAGTCCAAGCTCAATAATCAGTAGCAGACAAGTGCCGTGTCACGGGTGACTGATTGAGGCAATTAGCAGGGTGTTGTCTTAGGAACTGACTCCTGTCGGACACGAGTTTCTCAATATGCATAATGCCACCAGTTGACATTAAACTATCCAGTTACTGTATAAAAGTGAGAAACTTTTCAATATCTGGCATTCACTTTCCAGTGCTACAACTGATCACAACGCATTTTACAACCCTACAAACCAAGTGCTACAAAGATGAGAACTGCTAAGTTGTCCAGAAGTCCTGCCAAGACTTTGCTGAGTAAGAGGTTTTCCTTGTTGGATAACGAGAGAAAGTTCAAGAAAGCTTGCGAGCAGATCTTACAACTGAATCACAAGATGGACGACATGCAGTTTAGATACACAAAAGCCAAGCAAGCCAATCATCGTTCCTTTCGCTACAATCTCAGACTGCGCCTGGCTGTAATCGAAGGACTCCGAAACATGTACTATGACTACGCTCATCACAAAGCCGAGGCCGTCGCTGATCTTCGACGAGAGCTGTTTGGAGAGGAGGTCGAGATCATCTCCGAGGAAATGTCTGACTCCGAGATGGAAGACTGAGTTTCAAAACTCCAAAACGGCTCTTTTCAGAGCCACACATATTTCTAGAAAAGTAGCCATTTGCTTAATCGCAAATAGAATTTATCCCATCCATAACTAAATACATTCCAATATCCCATCTACATCCATGTCTCAAATAGAGCCTATTTTCAAATACAAATACACCATATACATTGTCTTATGACACTCCCCTTCAACTCTGCACATGTCCCCACCCCAAACACCCACCCACCTCCTTTTGTACAAATAAACCCGAGTCATGAATTTTCAATAATAATGACATTTAAGCCAAAATAAGATGGTAATGAATAATACTTTCATATTCCAGGGTACAAAAAAATATTAAGCAAGAGACGATCGTCATATATACATATGAAAATACGCAAATAAAGAGTTTTTCGCTAATACATACCATGGAGCTCCATATACAAACTTTAAGATTGCATTTATCAATTCATTCAAATTCATTCAAATGAATTTTGAATTAATTTAAATTAATTTTGAATTCACTTAAATTCATTTGAATTCATTCATTCATTCATTCATTCATTCATTCATTCATTCATTCATTCATTCATTCATTCATTCATTCATTCATTCATTCATTCATTCATTCATTCATTCATTCAAATCATACATCAATATTAGCGCACAAAATATATATGCAAATATTTTCTCCGTTTTTGAAAATAAAACTTTTTTTAATCAACTATATTACTTCTATCAGGAGAGAAGACGATGTCAATTATCCAATTATTAGTCCAAGCTCAATAATCAGTAGCAGACAAGTGCCGTGTCACGGGTGACTGATTGAGGCAATTAGCAGGGTGTTGTCTTAGGAACTGACTCCTGTCGGACACGAGTTTCTCAATATGCATAATGCCACCAGTTGACATTAAACTATCCAGTTACTGTATAAAAGTGAGAAACTTTTCAATATCTGGCATTCACTTTCCAGTGCTACAACTGATCACAACGCATTTTACAACCCTACAAACCAAGTGCTACAAAGATGAGAACTGCTAAGTTGTCCAGAAGTCCTGCCAAGACTTTGCTGAGTAAGAGGTTTTCCTTGTTGGATAACGAGAGAAAGTTCAAGAAAGCTTGCGAGCAGATCTTACAACTGAATCACAAGATGGACGACATGCAGTTTAGATACACAAAAGCCAAGCAAGCCAATCATCGTTCCTTTCGCTACAATCTCAGACTGCGCCTGGCTGTAATCGAAGGACTCCGAAACATGTACTATGACTACGCTCATCACAAAGCCGAGGCCGTCGCTGATCTTCGACGAGAGCTGTTTGGAGAGGAGGTCGAGATCATCTCCGAGGAAATGTCTGACTCCGAGATGGAAGACTGAGTTTCAAAACTCCAAAACGGCTCTTTTCAGAGCCACACATATTTCTAGAAAAGTAGCCATTTGCTTAATCGCAAATAGAATTTATCCCATCCATAACTAAATACATTCCAATATCCCATCTACATCCATGTCTCAAATAGAGCCTATTTTCAAATACAAATACACCATATACATTGTCTTATGACACTCCCCTTCAACTCTGCACATGTCCCCACCCCAAACACCCACCCACCTCCTTTTGTACAAATAAACCCGAGTCATGAATTTTCAATAATAATGACATTTAAGCCAAAATAAGATGGTAATGAATAATACTTTCATATTCCAGGGTACAAAAAAATATTAAGCAAGAGACGATCGTCATATATACATATGAAAATACGCAAATAAAGAGTTTTTCGCTAATACATACCATGGAGCTCCATATACAAACTTTAAGATTGCATTTATCAATTCATTCAAATTCATTCAAATGAATTTTGAATTAATTTAAATTAATTTTGAATTCACTTAAATTCATTGAATTCATTCAATTCATTCATTCATTCATTCATTCATTCATTCATTCATTCATTCATTCATTCATTCATTCATTCATTCATTCATTCATTCATTCATTCATTCAAATCATACATCAATATTAGCGCACAAAATATATATGCAAATATTTTCTCCGTTTTTGAAAATAAAACTTTTTTTAAATCAACTATATTACTTCTATCAGGAGAGAAGACGATGTCAATTATCCAATTATTAGTCCAAGCTCAATAATCAGTAGCAGACAAGTGCCGTGTCACGGGTGACTGATTGAGGCAATTAGCAGGGTGTTGTCTTAGGAACTGACTCCTGTCGGACACGAGTTTCTCAATATGCATAATGCCACCAGTTGACATTAAACTATCCAGTTACTGTATAAAAGTGAGAAACTTTTCAATATCTGGCATTCACTTTCCAGTGCTACAACTGATCACAACGCATTTTACAACCCTACAAACCAAGTGCTACAAAGATGAGAACTGCTAAGTTGTCCAGAAGTCCTGCCAAGACTTTGCTGAGTAAGAGGTTTTCCTTGTTGGATAACGAGAGAAAGTTCAAGAAAGCTTGCGAGCAGATCTTACAACTGAATCACAAGATGGACGACATGCAGTTTAGATACACAAAAGCCAAGCAAGCCAATCATCGTTCCTTTCGCTACAATCTCAGACTGCGCCTGGCTGTAATCGAAGGACTCCGAAACATGTACTATGACTACGCTCATCACAAAGCCGAGGCCGTCGCTGATCTTCGACGAGAGCTGTTTGGAGAGGAGGTCGAGATCATCTCCGAGGAAATGTCTGACTCCGAGATGGAAGACTGAGTTTCAAAACTCCAAAACGGCTCTTTTCAGAGCCACACATATTTCTAGAAAAGTAGCCATTTGCTTAATCGCAAATAGAATTTATCCCATCCATAACTAAATACATTCCAATATCCCATCTACATCCATGTCTCAAATAGAGCCTATTTTCAAATACAAATACACCATATACATTGTCTTATGACACTCCCCTTCAACTCTGCACATGTCCCCACCCCAAACACCCACCCACCTCCTTTTGTACAAATAAACCCGAGTCATGAATTTTCAATAATGATGACATTTAAGCCAAAATAAGATGGTAATGAATAATACTTTCATATTCCAGGGTACAAAAAAATATTAAGCAAGAGACGATCGTCATATATACATATGAAAATACGCAAATAAAGAGTTTTTCGCTAATACATACCATGGAGCTCCATATACAAACTTTAAGATTGCATTTATCAATTCATTCAAATTCATTCAAATTAATTTTGAATTCATTTAAATTAATTTTGAATTCACTTAAATTCATTGAATTCATTCATTCATTCATTCATTCATTCATTCATTCAAATTCATTCAAATTCATTCATTCATTCATTCATTCACATTCATTCATTCATTCATTCATTCATTCATTCAAATCATACATCAATATTAGCGCACAAAATATATATGCAAATATTTTCTCCGTTTTTGAAAATAAAACTTTTTTTTAAATCAACTATATTACTTCTATCAGGAGAGAAGACGATGTCAATTATCCAATTATTAGTCCAAGCTCAATAATCAGTAGCAGACAAGTGCCGTGTCACGGGTGACTGATTGAGGCAATTAGCAGGGTGTTGTCTTAGGAACTGACTCCTGTCGGACACGAGTTTCTCAATATGCATAATGCCACCAGTTGACATTAAACTATCCAGTTACTGTATAAAAGTGAGAAACTTTTCAATATCTGGCATTCACTTTCCAGTGCTACAACTGATCACAACGCATTTTACAACCCTACAAACCAAGTGCTACAAAGATGAGAACTGCTAAGTTGTCCAGAAGTCCTGCCAAGACTTTGCTGAGTAAGAGGTTTTCCTTGTTGGATAACGAGAGAAAGTTCAAGAAAGCTTGCGAGCAGATCTTACAACTGAATCACAAGATGGACGACATGCAGTTTAGATACACAAAAGCCAAGCAAGCCAATCATCGTTCCTTTCGCTACAATCTCAGACTGCGCCTGGCTGTAATCGAAGGACTCCGAAACATGTACTATGACTACGCTCATCACAAAGCCGAGGCCGTCGCTGATCTTCGACGAGAGCTGTTTGGAGAGGAGGTCGAGATCATCTCCGAGGAAATGTCTGACTCCGAGATGGAAGACTGAGTTTCAAAACTCCAAAACGGCTCTTTTCAGAGCCACACATATTTCTAGAAAAGTAGCCATTTGCTTAATCGCAAATAGAATTTATCCCATCCATAACTAAATACATTCCAATATCCCATCTACATCCATGTCTCAAATAGAGCCTATTTTCAAATACAAATACACCATATACATTGTCTTATGACACTCCCCTTCAACTCTGCACATGTCCCCACCCCAAACACCCACCCACCTCCTTTTGTACAAATAAACCCGAGTCATGAATTTTCAATAATAATGACATTTAAGCCAAAATAAGATGGTAATGAATAATACTTTCATATTCCAGGGTACAAAAAAATATTAAGCAAGAGACGATCGTCATATATACATATGAAAATACGCAAATAAAGAGTTTTTCGCTAATACATACCATGGAGCTCCATATACAAACTTTAAGATTGCATTTATCAATTCATTCAAATTCATTCAAATGAATTTTGAATTAATTTAAATTAATTTTGAATTCACTTAAATTCATTTGAATTCATTCAAATTCATTCATTCATTCATTCATTCATTCATTCATTCATTCATTCATTCATTCATTCATTCATTCATTCATTCATTCATTCATTCATTCATTCATTCATTCATTCATTCAAATCATACATCAATATTAGCGCACAAAATATATATGCAAATATTTTCTCCGTTTTTGAAAATAAAACTTTTTTTAAATCAACTATATTACTTCTATCAGGAGAGAAGACGATGTCAATTATCCAATTATTAGTCCAAGCTCAATAATCAGTAGCAGACAAGTGCCGTGTCACGGGTGACTGATTGAGGCAATTAGCAGGGTGTTGTCTTAGGAACTGACTCCTGTCGGACACGAGTTTCTCAATATGCATAATGCCACCAGTTGACATTAAACTATCCAGTTACTGTATAAAAGTGAGAAACTTTTCAATATCTGGCATTCACTTTCCAGTGCTACAACTGATCACAACGCATTTTACAACCCTACAAACCAAGTGCTACAAAGATGAGAACTGCTAAGTTGTCCAGAAGTCCTGCCAAGACTTTGCTGAGTAAGAGGTTTTCCTTGTTGGATAACGAGAGAAAGTTCAAGAAAGCTTGCGAGCAGATCTTACAACTGAATCACAAGATGGACGACATGCAGTTTAGATACACAAAAGCCAAGCAAGCCAATCATCGTTCCTTTCGCTACAATCTCAGACTGCGCCTGGCTGTAATCGAAGGACTCCGAAACATGTACTATGACTACGCTCATCACAAAGCCGAGGCCGTCGCTGATCTTCGACGAGAGCTGTTTGGAGAGGAGGTCGAGATCATCTCCGAGGAAATGTCTGACTCCGAGATGGAAGACTGAGTTTCAAAACTCCAAAACGGCTCTTTTCAGAGCCACACATATTTCTAGAAAAGTAGCCATTCGCTTAATCGCAAATAGAATTTATCCCATCCATAACTAAATACATTCCAATATCCCATCTACATCCATGTCTCAAATAGAGCCTATTTTCAAATACAAATACACCATATACATTGTCTTATGACACTCCCCTTCAACTCTGCACATGTCCCCACCCCAAACACCCACCCACCTCCTTTTGTACAAATAAACCCGAGTCATGAATTTTCAATAATAATGACATTTAAGCCAAAATAAGATGGTAATGAATAATACTTTCATATTCCAGGGTACAAAAAAATATTAAGCAAGAGACGATCGTCATATATACATATGAAAATACGCAAATAAAGAGTTTTTCGCTAATACATACCATGGAGCTCCATATACAAACTTTAAGATTGCATTTATCAATTCATTCAAATTCATTCAAATTAATTTTGAATTAATTTAAATTAATTTTGAATTCACTTAAATTCATTTGAATTCATTCAAATTCATTCATTCATTCATTCATTCATTCATTCATTCATTCATTCATTCATTCATTCATTCATTCATTCATTCATTCATTCATTCATTCATTCATTCATTCAAATCATACATCAATATTAGCGCACAAAATATATATGCAAATATTTTCTCCGTTTTTGAAAATAAAACTTTTTTTTAAATCAACTATATTACTTCTATCAGGAGAGAAGACGATGTCAATTATCCAATTATTAGTCCAAGCTCAATAATCAGTAGCAGACAAGTGCCGTGTCACGGGTGACTGATTGAGGCAATTAGCAGGGTGTTGTCTTAGGAACTGACTCCTGTCGGACACGAGTTTCTCAATATGCATAATGCCACCAGTTGACATTAAACTATCCAGTTACTGTATAAAAGTGAGAAACTTTTCAATATCTGGCATTCACTTTCCAGTGCTACAACTGATCACAACGCATTTTACAACCCTACAAACCAAGTGCTACAAAGATGAGAACTGCTAAGTTGTCCAGAAGTCCTGCCAAGACTTTGCTGAGTAAGAGGTTTTCCTTGTTGGATAACGAGAGAAAGTTCAAGAAAGCTTGCGAGCAGATCTTACAACTGAATCACAAGATGGACGACATGCAGTTTAGATACACAAAAGCCAAGCAAGCCAATCATCGTTCCTTTCGCTACAATCTCAGACTGCGCCTGGCTGTAATCGAAGGACTCCGAAACATGTACTATGACTACGCTCATCACAAAGCCGAGGCCGTCGCTGATCTTCGACGAGAGCTGTTTGGAGAGGAGGTCGAGATCATCTCCGAGGAAATGTCTGACTCCGAGATGGAAGACTGAGTTTCAAAACTCCAAAACGGCTCTTTTCAGAGCCACACATATTTCTAGAAAAGTAGCCATTCGCTTAATCGCAAATAGAATTTATCCCATCCATAACTAAATACATTCCAATATCCCATCTACATCCATGTCTCAAATAGAGCCTATTTTCAAATACAAATACACCATATACATTGTCTTATGACACTCCCCTTCAACTCTGCACATGTCCCCACCCCAAACACCCACCCACCTCCTTTTGTACAAATAAACCCGAGTCATGAATTTTCAATAATAATGACATTTAAGCCAAAATAAGATGGTAATGAATAATACTTTCATATTCCAGGGTACAAAAAAATATTAAGCAAGAGACGATCGTCATATATACATATGAAAATACGCAAATAAAGAGTTTTTCGCTAATACATACCATGGAGCTCCATATACAAACTTTAAGATTGCATTTATCAATTCATTCAAATTCATTCAAATTAATTTTGAATTAATTTAAATTAATTTTGAATTCACTTAAATTCATTTGAATTCATTCAAATTCATTCATTCATTCATTCATTCATTCATTCATTCATTCATTCATTCATTCATTCATTCATTCATTCATTCATTCATTCATTCAAATCATACATCAATATTAGCGCACAAAATATATATGCAAATATTTTCTCCGTTTTTGAAAATAAAACTTTTTTTTAAATCAACTATATTACTTCTATCAGGAGAGAAGACGATGTCAATTATCCAATTATTAGTCCAAGCTCAATAATCAGTAGCAGACAAGTGCCGTGTCACGGGTGACTGATTGAGGCAATTAGCAGGGTGTTGTCTTAGGAACTGACTCCTGTCGGACACGAGTTTCTCAATATGCATAATGCCACCAGTTGACATTAAACTATCCAGTTACTGTATAAAAGTGAGAAACTTTTCAATATCTGGCATTCACTTTCCAGTGCTACAACTGATCACAACGCATTTTACAACCCTACAAACCAAGTGCTACAAAGATGAGAACTGCTAAGTTGTCCAGAAGTCCTGCCAAGACTTTGCTGAGTAAGAGGTTTTCCTTGTTGGATAACGAGAGAAAGTTCAAGAAAGCTTGCGAGCAGATCTTACAACTGAATCACAAGATGGACGACATGCAGTTTAGATACACAAAAGCCAAGCAAGCCAATCATCGTTCCTTTCGCTACAATCTCAGACTGCGCCTGGCTGTAATCGAAGGACTCCGAAACATGTACTATGACTACGCTCATCACAAAGCCGAGGCCGTCGCTGATCTTCGACGAGAGCTGTTTGGAGAGGAGGTCGAGATCATCTCCGAGGAAATGTCTGACTCCGAGATGGAAGACTGAGTTTCAAAACTCCAAAACGGCTCTTTTCAGAGCCACACATATTTCTAGAAAAGTAGCCATTCGCTTAATCGCAAATAGAATTTATCCCATCCATAACTAAATACATTCCAATATCCCATCTACATCCATGTCTCAAATAGAGCCTATTTTCAAATACAAATACACCATATACATTGTCTTATGACACTCCCCTTCAACTCTGCACATGTCCCCACCCCAAACACCCACCCACCTCCTTTTGTACAAATAAACCCGAGTCATGAATTTTCAATAATAATGACATTTAAGCCAAAATAAGATGGTAATGAATAATACTTTCATATTCCAGGGTACAAAAAAATATTAAGCAAGAGACGATCGTCATATATACATATGAAAATACGCAAATAAAGAGTTTTTCGCTAATACATACCATGGAGCTCCATATACAAACTTTAAGATTGCATTTATCAATTCATTCAAATTCATTCAAATGAATTTTGAATTAATTTAAATTAATTTTGAATTCACTTAAATTCATTTGAATTCATTCAAATTCATTCATTCATTCATTCATTCATTCATTCATTCATTCATTCATTCATTCATTCATTCATTCATTCATTCATTCATTCATTCATTCATTCAAATCATACATCAATATTAGCGCACAAAATATATATGCAAATATTTTCTCCGTTTTTGAAAATAAAACTTTTTTTTAAATCAACTATATTACTTCTATCAGGAGAGAAGACGATGTCAATTATCCAATTATTAGTCCAAGCTCAATAATCAGTAGCAGACAAGTGCCGTGTCACGGGTGACTGAT
Source organism: Pinctada imbricata (assembly GCA_033119305.1). Lineage (NCBI taxonomy): Eukaryota > Metazoa > Mollusca > Bivalvia > Pterioida > Pteriidae > Pinctada > Pinctada imbricata. The sequence continues at coordinate 44,687,703 of VSWD01000014.1, forward strand.
TGAGGCAATTAGCAGGGTGTTGTCTTAGGAACTGACTCCTGTCGGACACGAGTTTCTCAATATGCATAATGCCACCAGTTGACATTAAACTATCCAGTTACTGTATAAAAGTGAGAAACTTTTCAATATCTGGCATTCACTTTCCAGTGCTACAACTGATCACAACGCATTTTACAACCCTACAAACCAAGTGCTACAAAGATGAGAACTGCTAAGTTGTCCAGAAGTCCTGCCAAGACTTTGCTGAGTAAGAGGTTTTCCTTGTTGGATAACGAGAGAAAGTTCAAGAAAGCTTGCGAGCAGATCTTACAACTGAATCACAAGATGGACGACATGCAGTTTAGATACACAAAAGCCAAGCAAGCCAATCATCGTTCCTTTCGCTACAATCTCAGACTGCGCCTGGCTGTAATCGAAGGACTCCGAAACATGTACTATGACTACGCTCATCACAAAGCCGAGGCCGTCGCTGATCTTCGACGAGAGCTGTTTGGAGAGGAGGTCGAGATCATCTCCGAGGAAATGTCTGACTCCGAGATGGAAGACTGAGTTTCAAAACTCCAAAACGGCTCTTTTCAGAGCCACACATATTTCTAGAAAAGTAGCCATTTGCTTAATCGCAAATAGAATTTATCCCATCCATAACTAAATACATTCCAATATCCCATCTACATCCATGTCTCAAATAGAGCCTATTTTCAAATACAAATACACCATATACATTGTCTTATGACACTCCCCTTCAACTCTGCACATGTCCCCACCCCAAACACCCACCCACCTCCTTTTGTACAAATAAACCCGAGTCATGAATTTTCAATAATAATGACATTTAAGCCAAAATAAGATGGTAATGAATAATACTTTCATATTCCAGGGTACAAAAAAATATTAAGCAAGAGACGATCGTCATATATACATATGAAAATACGCAAATAAAGAGTTTTTCGCTAATACATACCATGGAGCTCCATATACAAACTTTAAGATTGCATTTATCAATTCATTCAAATTCATTCAAATGAATTTTGAATTAATTTAAATTAATTTTGAATTCACTTAAATTCATTTGAATTCATTCAAATTCATTCATTCATTCATTCATTCATTCATTCATTCATTCATTCATTCATTCATTCATTCATTCATTCATTCATTCATTCATTCATTCATTCATTCATTCATTCAAATCATACATCAATATTAGCGCACAAAATATATATGCAAATATTTTCTCCGTTTTTGAAAATAAAACTTTTTTTTAAATCAACTATATTACTTCTATCAGGAGAGAAGACGATGTCAATTATCCAATTATTAGTCCAAGCTCAATAATCAGTAGCAGACAAGTGCCGTGTCACGGGTGACTGATTGAGGCAATTAGCAGGGTGTTGTCTTAGGAACTGACTCCTGTCGGACACGAGTTTCTCAATATGCATAATGCCACCAGTTGACATTAAACTATCCAGTTACTGTATAAAAGTGAGAAACTTTTCAATATCTGGCATTCACTTTCCAGTGCTACAACTGATCACAACGCATTTTACAACCCTACAAACCAAGTGCTACAAAGATGAGAACTGCTAAGTTGTCCAGAAGTCCTGCCAAGACTTTGCTGAGTAAGAGGTTTTCCTTGTTGGATAACGAGAGAAAGTTCAAGAAAGCTTGCGAGCAGATCTTACAACTGAATCACAAGATGGACGACATGCAGTTTAGATACACAAAAGCCAAGCAAGCCAATCATCGTTCCTTTCGCTACAATCTCAGACTGCGCCTGGCTGTAATCGAAGGACTCCGAAACATGTACTATGACTACGCTCATCACAAAGCCGAGGCCGTCGCTGATCTTCGACGAGAGCTGTTTGGAGAGGAGGTCGAGATCATCTCCGAGGAAATGTCTGACTCCGAGATGGAAGACTGAGTTTCAAAACTCCAAAACGGCTCTTTTCAGAGCCACACATATTTCTAGAAAAGTAGCCATTTCGCTTAATCGCAAATAGAATTTATCCCATCCATAACTAAATACATTCCAATATCCCATCTACATCCATGTCTCAAATAGAGCCTATTTTCAAATACAAATACACCATATACATTGTCTTATGACACTCCCCTTCAACTCTGCACATGTCCCCACCCCAAACACCCACCCACCTCCTTTTGTACAAATAAACCCGAGTCATGAATTTTCAATAATAATGACATTTAAGCCAAAATAAGATGGTAATGAATAATACTTTCATATTCCAGGGTACAAAAAAATATTAAGCAAGAGACGATCGTCATATACATATGAAAATACGCAAATAAAGAGTTTTTCGCTAATACATATTATGGAGCTCCATATACAAACTTTAAGATTGCATTTATCAATTCATTCAAATTCATTCAAATGAATTTTGAATTAATTTAAATTAATTTTGAATTCACTTAAATTCATTTGAATTCATTCAAATTCATTCATTCATTCATTCATTCATTCATTCATTCATTCATTCATTCATTCATTCATTCATTCATTCATTCATTCATTCATTCATTCATTCAAATCATACATCAATATTAGCGCACAAAATATATATGCAAATATTTTCTCCGTTTTTGAAAATAAAACTTTTTTTTAAATCAACTATATTACTTCTATCAGGAGAGAAGACGATGTCAATTATCCAATTATTAGTCCAAGCTCAATAATCAGTAGCAGACAAGTGCCGTGTCACGGGTGACTGATTGAGGCAATTAGCAGGGTGTTGTCTTAGGAACTGACTCCTGTCGGACACGAGTTTCTCAATATGCATAATGCCACCAGTTGACATTAAACTATCCAGTTACTGTATAAAAGTGAGAAACTTTTCAATATCTGGCATTCACTTTCCAGTGCTACAACTGATCACAACGCATTTTACAACCCTACAAACCAAGTGCTACAAAGATGAGAACTGCTAAGTTGTCCAGAAGTCCTGCCAAGACTTTGCTGAGTAAGAGGTTTTCCTTGTTGGATAACGAGAGAAAGTTCAAGAAAGCTTGCGAGCAGATCTTACAACTGAATCACAAGATGGACGACATGCAGTTTAGATACACAAAAGCCAAGCAAGCCAATCATCGTTCCTTTCGCTACAATCTCAGACTGCGCCTGGCTGTAATCGAAGGACTCCGAAACATGTACTATGACTACGCTCATCACAAAGCCGAGGCCGTCGCTGATCTTCGACGAGAGCTGTTTGGAGAGGAGGTCGAGATCATCTCCGAGGAAATGTCTGACTCCGAGATGGAAGACTGAGTTTCAAAACTCCAAAACGGCTCTTTTCAGAGCCACACATATTTCTAGAAAAGTAGCCATTTGCTTAATCGCAAATAGAATTTATCCCATCCATAACTAAATACATTCCAATATCCCATCTACATCCATGTCTCAAATAGAGCCTATTTTCAAATACAAATACACCATATACATTGTCTTATGACACTCCCCTTCAACTCTGCACATGTCCCCACCCCAAACACCCACCCACCTCCTTTTGTACAAATAAACCCGAGTCATGAATTTTCAATAATAATGACATTTAAGCCAAAATAAGATGGTAATGAATAATACTTTCATATTCCAGGGTACAAAAAAATATTAAGCAAGAGACGATCGTCATATATACATATGAAAATACGCAAATAAAGAGTTTTTCGCTAATACATACCATGGAGCTCCATATACAAACTTTAAGATTGCATTTATCAATTCATTCAAATTCATTCAAATGAATTTTGAATTAATTTAAATTAATTTTGAATTCACTTAAATTCATTTGAATTCATTCAAATTCATTCATTCATTCATTCATTCATTCATTCATTCATTCATTCATTCATTCATTCATTCATTCATTCATTCATTCATTCATTCATTCATTCAAATCATACATCAATATTAGCGCACAAAATCTATATGTAAATATTTTCTCCGTTTTTGAAAATAAAACTTTTTTTTAAATCAACTATATTACTTCTATCAGGAGAGAAGACGATGTCAATTATCCAATTATTAGTCCAAGCTCAATAATCAGTAGCAGACAAGTGCCGTGTCACGGGTGACTGATTGAGGCAATTAGCAGGGTGTTGTCTTAGGAACTGACTCCTGTCGGACACGAGTTTCTCAATATGCATAATGCCACCAGTTGACATTAAACTATCCAGTTACTGTATAAAAGTGAGAAACTTTTCAATATCTGGCATTCACTTTCCAGTGCTACAACTGATCACAACGCATTTTACAACCCTACAAACCAAGTGCTACAAAGATGAGAACTGCTAAGTTGTCCAGAAGTCCTGCCAAGACTTTGCTGAGTAAGAGGTTTTCCTTGTTGGATAACGAGAGAAAGTTCAAGAAAGCTTGCGAGCAGATCTTACAACTGAATCACAAGATGGACGACATGCAGTTTAGATACACAAAAGCCAAGCAAGCCAATCATCGTTCCTTTCGCTACAATCTCAGACTGCGCCTGGCTGTAATCGAAGGACTCCGAAACATGTACTATGACTACGCTCATCACAAAGCCGAGGCCGTCGCTGATCTTCGACGAGAGCTGTTTGGAGAGGAGGTCGAGATCATCTCCGAGGAAATGTCTGACTCCGAGATGGAAGACTGAGTTTCAAAACTCCAAAACGGCTCTTTTCAGAGCCACACATATTTCTAGAAAAGTAGCCATTTGCTTAATCGCAAATAGAATTTATCCCATCCATAACTAAATACATTCCAATATCCCATCTACATCCATGTCTCAAATAGAGCCTATTTTCAAATACAAATACACCATATACATTGTCTTATGACACTCCCCTTCAACTCTGCACATGTCCCCACCCCAAACACCCACCCACCTCCTTTTGTACAAATAAACCCGAGTCATGAATTTTCAATAATATGACATTTAAGCCAAAATAAGATGGTAATGAATAATACTTTCATATTCCAGGGTACAAAAAAATATTAAGCAAGAGACGATCGTCATATATACATATGAAAATACGCAAATAAAGAGTTTTTCGCTAATACATACCATGGAGCTCCATATACAAACTTTAAGATTGCATTTATCAATTCATTCAAATTCATTCAAATGAATTTTGAATTAATTTAAATTAATTTTGAATTCACTTAAATTCATTTGAATTCATTCATTCATTCATTCATTCATTCATTCATTCATTCATTCATTCATTCATTCATTCATTCATTCATTCATTCATTCATTCATTCATTCATTCATTCAAATCATACATCAATATTAGCGCACAAAATATATATGCAAATATTTTCTCCGTTTTTGAAAATAAAACTTTTTTTTAAATCAACTATATTACTTCTATCAGGAGAGAAGACGATGTCAATTATCCAATTATTAGTCCAAGCTCAATAATCAGTAGCAGACAAGTGCCGTGTCACGGGTGACTGATTGAGGCAATTAGCAGGGTGTTGTCTTAGGAACTGACTCCTGTCGGACACGAGTTTCTCAATATGCATAATGCCACCAGTTGACATTAAACTATCCAGTTACTGTATAAAAGTGAGAAACTTTTCAATATCTGGCATTCACTTTCCAGTGCTACAACTGATCACAACGCATTTTACAACCCTACAAACCAAGTGCTACAAAGATGAGAACTGCTAAGTTGTCCAGAAGTCCTGCCAAGACTTTGCTGAGTAAGAGGTTTTCCTTGTTGGATAACGAGAGAAAGTTCAAGAAAGCTTGCGAGCAGATCTTACAACTGAATCACAAGATGGACGACATGCAGTTTAGATACACAAAAGCCAAGCAAGCCAATCATCGTTCCTTTCGCTACAATCTCAGACTGCGCCTGGCTGTAATCGAAGGACTCCGAAACATGTACTATGACTACGCTCATCACAAAGCCGAGGCCGTCGCTGATCTTCGACGAGAGCTGTTTGGAGAGGAGGTCGAGATCATCTCCGAGGAAATGTCTGACTCCGAGATGGAAGACTGAGTTTCAAAACTCCAAAACGGCTCTTTTCAGAGCCACACATATTTCTAGAAAAGTAGCCATTCGCTTAATCGCAAATAGAATTTATCCCATCCATAACTAAATACATTCCAATATCCCATCTACATCCATGTCTCAAATAGAGCCTATTTTCAAATACAAATACACCATATACATTGTCTTATGACACTCCCCTTCAACTCTGCACATGTCCCCACCCCAAACACCCACCCACCTCCTTTTGTACAAATAAACCCGAGTCATGAATTTTCAATAATGATGACATTTAAGCCAAAATAAGATGGTAATGAATAATACTTTCATATTCCAGGGTACAAAAAAATATTAAGCAAGAGACGATCGTCATATATACATATGAAAATACGCAAATAAAGAGTTTTTCGCTAATACATACCATGGAGCTCCATATACAAACTTTAAGATTGCATTTATCAATTCATTCAAATTCATTCAAATTAATTTTGAATTCATTTAAATTAATTTTGAATTCACTTAAATTCATTCATTCATTCATTCATTCATTCATTCATTCATTCATTCATTCATTCATTCATTCATTCATTCATTCATTCATTCATTCATTCATTCATTCAAATCATACATTAATATTAGCGCACAAAATCTATATGCAAATATTTTCTCCGTTTTTGAAAATAAAACTTTTTTTTAATCAACTATATTACTTCTATCAGGAGAGAAGACGATGTCAATTATCCAATTATTAGTCCAAGCTCAATAATCAGTAGCAGACAAGTGCCGTGTCACGGGTGACTGATTGAGGCAATTAGCAGGGTGTTGTCTTAGGAACTGACTCCTGTCGGACACGAGTTTCTCAATATGCATAATGCCACCAGTTGACATTAAACTATCCAGTTACTGTATAAAAGTGAGAAACTTTTCAATATCTGGCATTCACTTTCCAGTGCTACAACTGATCACAACGCATTTTACAACCCTACAAACCAAGTGCTACAAAGATGAGAACTGCTAAGTTGTCCAGAAGTCCTGCCAAGACTTTGCTGAGTAAGAGGTTTTCCTTGTTGGATAACGAGAGAAAGTTCAAGAAAGCTTGCGAGCAGATCTTACAACTGAATCACAAGATGGACGACATGCAGTTTAGATACACAAAAGCCAAGCAAGCCAATCATCGTTCCTTTCGCTACAATCTCAGACTGCGCCTGGCTGTAATCGAAGGACTCCGAAACATGTACTATGACTACGCTCATCACAAAGCCGAGGCCGTCGCTGATCTTCGACGAGAGCTGTTTGGAGAGGAGGTCGAGATCATCTCCGAGGAAATGTCTGACTCCGAGATGGAAGACTGAGTTTCAAAACTCCAAAACGGCTCTTTTCAGAGCCACACATATTTCTAGAAAAGTAGCCATTCGCTTAATCGCAAATAGAATTTATCCCATCCATAACTAAATACATTCCAATATCCCATCTACATCCATGTCTCAAATAGAGCCTATTTTCAAATACAAATACACCATATACATTGTCTTATGACACTCCCCTTCAACTCTGCACATGTCCCCACCCCAAACACCCACCCACCTCCTTTTGTACAAATAAACCCGAGTCATGAATTTTCAATAATAATGACATTTAAGCCAAAATAAGATGGTAATGAATAATACTTTCATATTCCAGGGTACAAAAAAATATTAAGCAAGAGACGATCGTCATATATACATATGAAAATACGCAAATAAAGAGTTTTTCGCTAATACATACCATGGAGCTCCATATACAAACTTTAAGATTGCATTTATCAATTCATTCAAATTCATTCAAATGAATTTTGAATTAATTTAAATTAATTTTGAATTCACTTAAATTCATTTGAATTCATTCATTCATTCATTCATTCATTCATTCATTCATTCATTCATTCATTCATTCATTCATTCATTCATTCATTCATTCATTCATTCATTCATTCATTCATTCATTCAAATCATACATCAATATTAGCGCACAAAATATATATGCAAATATTTTCTCCGTTTTTGAAAATAAAACTTTTTTTTAAATCAACTATATTACTTCTATCAGGAGAGAAGACGATGTCAATTATCCAATTATTAGTCCAAGCTCAATAATCAGTAGCAGACAAGTGCCGTGTCACGGGTGACTGATTGAGGCAATTAGCAGGGTGTTGTCTTAGGAACTGACTCCTGTCGGACACGAGTTTCTCAATATGCATAATGCCACCAGTTGACATTAAACTATCCAGTTACTGTATAAAAGTGAGAAACTTTTCAATATCTGGCATTCACTTTCCAGTGCTACAACTGATCACAACGCATTTTACAACCCTACAAACCAAGTGCTACAAAGATGAGAACTGCTAATTGTCCAGAAGTCCTGCCAAGACTTTGCTGAGTAAGAGGTTTTCCTTGTTGGATAACGAGAGAAAGTTCAAGAAAGCTTGCGAGCAGATCTTACAACTGAATCACAAGATGGACGACATGCAGTTTAGATACACAAAAGCCAAGCAAGCCAATCATCGTTCCTTTCGCTACAATCTCAGACTGCGCCTGGCTGTAATCGAAGGACTCCGAAACATGTACTATGACTACGCTCATCACAAAGCCGAGGCCGTCGCTGATCTTCGACGAGAGCTGTTTGGAGAGGAGGTCGAGATCATCTCCGAGGAAATGTCTGACTCCGAGATGGAAGACTGAGTTTCAAAACTCCAAAACGGCTCTTTTCAGAGCCACACATATTTCTAGAAAAGTAGCCATTCGCTTAATCGCAAATAGAATTTATCCCATCCATAACTAAATACATTCCAATATCCCATCTACATCCATGTCTCAAATAGAACCTATTTTCAAATACAAATACACCATATACATTGTCTTATGACACTCCCCTTCAACTCTGCACATGTCCCCACCCCAAACACCCACCCACCTCCTTTTGTACAAATAAACCCGAGTCATGAATTTTCAATAATAATGACATTTAAGCCAAAATAAGATGGTAATGAATAATACTTTCATATTCCAGGGTACAAAAAAATATTAAGCAAGAGACGATCGTCATATATACATATGAAAATACGCAAATAAAGAGTTTTTCGCTAATACATACCATGGAGCTCCATATACAAACTTTAAGATTGCATTTATCAATTCATTCAAATTCATTCAAATTAATTTTGAATTCATTTAAATTAATTTTGAATTCACTTAAATTCATTCATTCATTCATTCATTCATTCATTCATTCATTCATTCATTCATTCATTCATTCATTCATTCATTCATTCATTCATTCATTCATTCATTCATTCATTCAAATCATACATCAATATTAGCGCACAAAATATATATGCAAATATTTTCTCCGTTTTTGAAAATAAAACTTTTTTTTAATCAACTATATTACTTCTATCAGGAGAGAAGACGATGTCAATTATCCAATTATTAGTCCAAGCTCAATAATCAGTAGCAGACAAGTGCCGTGTCACGGGTGACTGATTGAGGCAATTAGCAGGGTGTTGTCTTAGGAACTGACTCCTGTCGGACACGAGTTTCTCAATATGCATAATGCCACCAGTTGACATTAAACTATCCAGTTACTGTATAAAAGTGAGAAACTTTTCAATATCTGGCATTCACTTTCCAGTGCTACAACTGATCACAACGCATTTTACAACCCTACAAACCAAGTGCTACAAAGATGAGAACTGCTAAGTTGTCCAGAAGTCCTGCCAAGACTTTGCTGAGTAAGAGGTTTTCCTTGTTGGATAACGAGAGAAAGTTCAAGAAAGCTTGCGAGCAGATCTTACAACTGAATCACAAGATGGACGACATGCAGTTTAGATACACAAAAGCCAAGCAAGCCAATCATCGTTCCTTTCGCTACAATCTCAGACTGCGCCTGGCTGTAATCGAAGGACTCCGAAACATGTACTATGACTACGCTCATCACAAAGCCGAGGCCGTCGCTGATCTTCGACGAGAGCTGTTTGGAGAGGAGGTCGAGATCATCTCCGAGGAAATGTCTGACTCCGAGATGGAAGACTGAGTTTCAAAACTCCAAAACGGCTCTTTTCAGAGCCACACATATTTCTAGAAAAGTAGCCATTTCGCTTAATCGCAAATAGAATTTATCCCATCCATAACTAAATACATTCCAATATCCCATCTACATCCATGTCTCAAATAGAAGCCTATTTTCAAATACAAATACACCATATACATTGTCTTATGACACTCCCCTTCAACTCTGCACATGTCCCCACCCCAAACACCCACCCACCTCCTTTTGTACAAATAAACCCGAGTCATGAATTTTCAATAATGATGACATTTAAGCCAAAATAAGATGGTAATGAATAATACTTTCATATTCCAGGGTACAAAAAAATATTAAGCAAGAGACGATCGTCATATATACATATGAAAATACGCAAATAAAGAGTTTTTCGCTAATACATACCATGGAGCTCCATATACAAACTTTAAGATTGCATTTATCAATTCATTCAAATTCATTCAAATTAATTTTGAATTCATTTAAATTAATTTTGAATTCACTTAAATTCATTTGAATTCATTCATTCATTCATTCATTCATTCATTCATTCATTCATTCATTCATTCATTCATTCATTCATTCATTCATTCATTCATTCATTCATTCATTCAAATCATACATCAATATTAGCGCACAAAATCTATATGCAAATATTTTCTCCGTTTTTGAAAATAAAACTTTTTTTTAATCAACTATATTACTTCTATCAGGAGAGAAGACGATGTCAATTATCCAATTATTAGTCCAAGCTCAATAATCAGTAGCAGACAAGTGCCGTGTCACGGGTGACTGATTGAGGCAATTAGCAGGGTGTTGTCTTAGGAACTGACTCCTGTCGGACACGAGTTTCTCAATATGCATAATGCCACCAGTTGACATTAAACTATCCAGTTACTGTATAAAAGTGAGAAACTTTTCAATATCTGGCATTCACTTTCCAGTGCTACAACTGATCACAACGCATTTTACAACCCTACAAACCAAGTGCTACAAAGATGAGAACTGCTAAGTTGTCCAGAAGTCCTGCCAAGACTTTGCTGAGTAAGAGGTTTTCCTTGTTGGATAACGAGAGAAAGTTCAAGAAAGCTTGCGAGCAGATCTTACAACTGAATCACAAGATGGACGACATGCAGTTTAGATACACAAAAGCCAAGCAAGCCAATCATCGTTCCTTTCGCTACAATCTCAGACTGCGCCTGGCTGTAATCGAAGGACTCCGAAACATGTACTATGACTACGCTCATCACAAAGCCGAGGCCGTCGCTGATCTTCGACGAGAGCTGTTTGGAGAGGAGGTCGAGATCATCTCCGAGGAAATGTCTGACTCCGAGATGGAAGACTGAGTTTCAAAACTCCAAAACGGCTCTTTTCAGAGCCACACATATTTCTAGAAAAGTAGCCATTCGCTTAATCGCAAATAGAATTTATCCCATCCATAACTAAATACATTCCAATATCCCATCTACATCCATGTCTCAAATAGAACCTATTTTCAAATACAAATACACCATATACATTGTCTTATGACACTCCCCTTCAACTCTGCACATGTCCCCACCCCAAACACCCACCCACCTCCTTTTGTACAAATAAACCCGAGTCATGAATTTTCAATAATGATGACATTTAAGCCAAAATAAGATGGTAATGAATAATACTTTCATATTCCAGGGTACAAAAAAATATTAAGCAAGAGACGATCGTCATATATACATATGAAAATACGCAAATAAAGAGTTTTTCGCTAATACATACCATGGAGCTCCATATACAAACTTTAAGATTGCATTTATCAATTCATTCAAATTCATTCAAATTAATTTTGAATTCATTTAAATTAATTTTGAATTCACTTAAATTCATTTCATTCATTCATTCATTCATTCATTCATTCATTCATTCATTCATTCATTCATTCATTCATTCATTCATTCATTCATTCATTCATTCATTCATTCATTCATTCATTCATTCAAATCATACATTAATATTAGCGCACAAAATATATATGCAAATATTTTCTCCGTTTTTGAAAATAAAACTTTTTTTTAATCAACTATATTACTTCTATCAGGAGAGAAGACGATGTCAATTATCCAATTATTAGTCCAAGCTCAATAATCAGTAGCAGACAAGTGCCGTGTCACGGGTGACTGATTGAGGCAATTAGCAGGGTGTTGTCTTAGGAACTGACTCCTGTCGGACACGAGTTTCTCAATATGCATAATGCCACCAGTTGACATTAAACTATCCAGTTACTGTATAAAAGTGAGAAACTTTTCAATATCTGGCATTCACTTTCCAGTGCTACAACTGATCACAACGCATTTTACAACCCTACAAACCAAGTGCTACAAAGATGAGAACTGCTAAGTTGTCCAGAAGTCCTGCCAAGACTTTGCTGAGTAAGAGGTTTTCCTTGTTGGATAACGAGAGAAAGTTCAAGAAAGCTTGCGAGCAGATCTTACAACTGAATCACAAGATGGACGACATGCAGTTTAGATACACAAAAGCCAAGCAAGCCAATCATCGTTCCTTTCGCTACAATCTCAGACTGCGCCTGGCTGTAATCGAAGGACTCCGAAACATGTACTATGACTACGCTCATCACAAAGCCGAGGCCGTCGCTGATCTTCGACGAGAGCTGTTTGGAGAGGAGGTCGAGATCATCTCCGAGGAAATGTCTGACTCCGAGATGGAAGACTGAGTTTCAAAACTCCAAAACGGCTCTTTTCAGAGCCACACATATTTCTAGAAAAGTAGCCATTTGCTTAATCGCAAATAGAATTTATCCCATCCATAACTAAATACATTCCAATATCCCATCTACATCCATGTCTCAAATAGAGCCTATTTTCAAATACAAATACACCATATACATTGTCTTATGACACTCCCCTTCAACTCTGCACATGTCCCCACCCCAAACACCCACCCACCTCCTTTTGTACAAATAAACCCGAGTCATGAATTTTCAATAATAATGACATTTAAGCCAAAATAAGATGGTAATGAATAATACTTTCATATTCCAGGGTACAAAAAATATTAAGCAAGAGACGATCGTCATATATACATATGAAAATACGCAAATAAAGAGTTTTTCGCTAATACATACCATGGAGCTCCATATACAAACTTTAAGATTGCATTTATCAATTCATTCAAATTCATTCAAATTAATTTTGAATTCATTTAAATTAATTTTGAATTCACTTAAATTCATTTGAATTCATTCATTCATTCATTCATTCATTCATTCATTCATTCATTCATTCATTCATTCATTCATTCATTCATTCATTCATTCATTCATTCATTCATTCAAATCATACATTAATATTAGCGCACAAAATCTATATGCAAATATTTTCTCCGTTTTTGAAAATAAAACTTTTTTTTAATCAACTATATTACTTCTATCAGGAGAGAAGACGATGTCAATTATCCAATTATTAGTCCAAGCTCAATAATCAGTAGCAGACAAGTGCCGTGTCACGGGTGACTGATTGAGGCAATTAGCAGGGTGTTGTCTTAGGAACTGACTCCTGTCGGACACGAGTTTCTCAATATGCATAATGCCACCAGTTGACATTAAACTATCCAGTTACTGTATAAAAGTGAGAAACTTTTCAATATCTGGCATTCACTTTCCAGTGCTACAACTGATCACAACGCATTTTACAACCCTACAAACCAAGTGCTACAAAGATGAGAACTGCTAAGTTGTCCAGAAGTCCTGCCAAGACTTTGCTGAGTAAGAGGTTTTCCTTGTTGGATAACGAGAGAAAGTTCAAGAAAGCTTGCGAGCAGATCTTACAACTGAATCACAAGATGGACGACATGCAGTTTAGATACACAAAAGCCAAGCAAGCCAATCATCGTTCCTTTCGCTACAATCTCAGACTGCGCCTGGCTGTAATCGAAGGACTCCGAAACATGTACTATGACTACGCTCATCACAAAGCCGAGGCCGTCGCTGATCTTCGACGAGAGCTGTTTGGAGAGGAGGTCGAGATCATCTCCGAGGAAATGTCTGACTCCGAGATGGAAGACTGAGTTTCAAAACTCCAAAACGGCTCTTTTCAGAGCCACACATATTTCTAGAAAAGTAGCCATTTGCTTAATCGCAAATAGAATTTATCCCATCCATAACTAAATACATTCCAATATCCCATCTACATCCATGTCTCAAATAGAGCCTATTTTCAAATACAAATACACCATATACATTGTCTTATGACACTCCCCTTCAACTCTGCACATGTCCCCACCCCAAACACCCACCCACCTCCTTTTGTACAAATAAACCCGAGTCATGAATTTTCAATAATAATGACATTTAAGCCAAAATATAATGGTACGAATAATACTTTCATATTCCAGGGTACAAAAAAATATTAAGCAAGAGACGATCGTCATATATACATATGAAAATACGCAAATAAAGAGTTTTTCGCTAATACATATATGGAGCTCCATATACAAACTTTCGATTGCATTGATCATTCATTCTAAATCATTCAATTCTTCAAAGAATTGAATTAATTTAAATACTTGAATTCAAACTTAAATTAATTTGAAGTCATTCAAATCATCTTCATTCATGCATTATATTCATTCATTCATTATCATTCATTCATTCATTCATTCATTTCAATTCATTATGTCATTTCATTATTCATTATTTAATTCAAATCCATACATCAATATTAGCGCAACAAATATTATGCAATATTTTATCCGTTTTGAAAATAAAAACTTTTTTTAAATAACTATCTTACTTCTATCAGGAGAGAAAGAAGCCGATGTCAATTATCAATTATTAGTCCAAGCTCAAAATCAGTAGCAGACAAGTGCCGTTTCACGGGTGCCTGATTGAGGCAATTAGCAGGGTGTTGTCTTAGGAACTGACTCCTGTCGGACACGAGTTTCTCAATATGCATAATGCCACCAGTCTGACATTAAACTATCCAGTTACTGTATAAAAGTGAGAAACTTTTCAATATCTGGCATTCACTTTCCAGTGCTACAACTGATCACAACGCATTTTACAACCCTACAAACCAAGTGCTACAAAGATGAGAACTGCTAAGTGTCCAGAAGTCCTGCAAGACTTTGCTGAGTAAGAGGTTTTCCTTGTTGGATAACGAGAGAAAGTTCAAGGAAAGCTTGCGAGCAGATCTTACAACTGAATCACAAGATGGACGACATGCAGTTTAGATACACAAAAGCCAAGCAAGCCAATCATCGTTCCTTTCGCTACAATCTCAGACTGCGCCTGGCTGTAATCGAAGGACTTCCGAAAACATGTACTATGACTACGCTCATCACAAAGCCGAGGCCGTCGCTGATCTTCGACGAGAGCTGTTTGGAGAGGAGGTCGAGATCATCTCCGAGGAAATGTCTGACTCCGAGATGGAAGACTGAGTTTCAAAACTCCAAACGGCTCTTTTCAGCAGCTCCACACATATTTCTAGAAAAGTAGCCATTGCTTATCGCAAAATAGAATTATCCCATCCATAACTAAATACATTCCAATATCCCATCTACATCCATGTCTCAAATAGAGCCTATTTTCACATACAAATACACCATATACATTGTCTTATGACACTCCCCTTCAACTCTGACATGTCCCACCAACCCAAACACCCACCACCTCCTTTTGTACAAATAACCCGAGTCATGAATTTTCAATAATAATGACATTTAAGCCAAAATAAATGGTAATGAATAATACTTTCATATTCCAGGGTACAAAAAAATATTAAGCAAGAGACGATCGTCATATATACATATGAAAATACGCAAATAAAGAGTTTTTCGCTAATACATACTATGGAGCTCCATATACAAACTTTAAGATTGCATTTATCATTCATTCAAATTCATTCAAATGAATTTTGAATTAATTTAAATTAATTTTGAATTCACTTAAATTCATTTGATTCATTTGAATTCATTCATTCATTCATTCATTCATTCATTCATTCATTCATTCATTCATTCATCATTCATTTCATTCATTCATTCATTCATTCATCATTCATCATTCATTCATTCATTCATTCATTCAAATCGTACATCAACATTAGCGCACAAAATATATATGCAAATTTTTCTCCGTTTTTGAAATAAAACTTTTTTTAAATCAACTATATACTTCTATCAGGAGAGAAGACGATGTCAATTATCCAATTAGTCCAAGCTCCATAATCAGTAGCAGACAAGTGCCGTGTCACGGGTGACTGATTGAGGCAATTAGCAGGGTGTTGTCTTAGGCACTGACTCCTGTCGGACACGAGTTCTCAATATGCATAATGCCACCAGTTGACATTAAACTATCCAGTACTGTATAAAAGTGAGAAACTTTTCAATATCTGGCATTCACTTTCCAGTGCTACAACTGATCACAACGCATTTTACAACCCTACAAACCAAGTGCTACAAAGATGAGTACTGCTAATTGTCCAGAAGTCCTGCCAAGACTTTGCTGAGTAAGAGGTTTTCCTTGTTGGATAACGAGAGAAAGTTCAAGAACTTGCGAGCAGATCTTACAACTGAATCACAAGATGGACGACATGCAGTTAGATACACAAAGCCAAGCAAGCCAATCATCGTTCCTTTCGCTACAATCTCAGACTGCGCCTGGCTGTAATCGAAGGACTCCGAACATGTACTATGACTACGCTCATCACAAAGCCGAGGCCGTCGCTGATCTTCGACGAGAGCTGTTTGGAGAGGAGGTCGAGATCATCTCCGAGGAAATGCTGACTCCGAGATGGAAGACTGAGTTTCAAACTCCAAAACGGCTCTTTTCAGAGCCACACATTTTCTAAAAAGTAGCCATTTGCTTAATCGCAAATAGAATTTATCCCATCCATAACTAAATACATTCCAATATCCCATCTACATCCATGTCTCAAATAGACCTATTTTCAAATACAAATACACCATATACATTGTCTTATGACACTCCCTTCACTCTGCACATGTCCCCACCCCAAACACCCACCCACCTCCTTTTGTACAAATAAAGCCGAGTCATGAATTTTCAATAATAATGACATTAAGCCAAAATAAGATGGTAATGAATAATACTTTCATATTCCAGGGTACAAAAAAATATTAAGCAAGAGACGATCGTCATATATACATATGAAATACGCAAATAAAGAGTTTTTCGCTAATACATACTATGGAGCTCCATATACAAACTTTAAGATTGCATTTATCAATTCATTCAAATTCATTCAAATGAATTTTGAATTAATTTAAATTAATTTTGAATTCACTTAAATTCATTTGAATTCATTCAAATTCATTCATTCATTCATTTCATCATTCATTCACATCATACATCAATATTAGCGCACAAAATATATGCAAATATTTCTCTCCGTTTGAAAATAAACTTTTTTAAATCAACTATATTACTTCTATCAGAGAGAAGACGATGTCAATTATCCAATTATTAGTCCAAGCTCATAATCAGTAGCAACAAGTGCCTGTCACGGGTGACTGATTGAGGCAATTAGCAGGTGTTGTCTAGGAACTGACTCCTGTCGGACACGAGTTTCTCAATATGCATAATGCCACCAGTGACATTAAACTATCCAGTACTGTATAAAAGTGAGAAAACTTTTCAATATCTGGCATTCACTTTCCAGTGCTACAACTGATACAACGCATTTTACAACCCTACAAACCAAGTGCTACAAGATGAAACTGCTAAGTTGTCCAGAAGTCCTGCCAAGACTTTGCTGAGTAAGAGGTTTTCCTTGTTGGATACGAGAGAAAGTTCAAGAAAGCTTGCGAGCAGATCTTACAACTGAATCACAAGATAGACGACATGCAGTTTAGATACCAAAAGCCAAGCAAGCCAATCATCGTTCCTTTCGCTACAATCTCAGACTGCGCCTGGCTGTAATCGAAGGACTCCGAAACATGTGTACTATGACTACGCTCATCACAAAGCCGAGGCCGTCGCTGATCTTCGACGAGAGCTTGTTGGGAGGAGGTCGAGATCATCTCCGAGGAAATGTCTGACTCCGAGATGGAAGACTGATTTCAAAACTCCAAACGGCTCTTTTCAGAGCCACACATTTCTAGAAAGTAGCCATTTGCTTAATCGCAATAGAATTTATCCCTCCATAACTAAATACATTCCAATACCCATCTACATCCATGTCTCAAATAGAGCCTATTTTCAAATACAAATACACCATATACATTGTCTTATGACACTCCCTTCAACTCTGCACATGTCCCACCCCAAACACCCCCCACCTCCTTTTGTACAAATAAACCCGAGTCATGAATTTTCAATAATAATGACATTTAAGCCAAATAAGATGGTAATGAATATACTTCATATTCCAGGGTACAAAAAATATTAAGCAAGAGACGATCGTCATATACATATGAAAATACGCAAATAAAGAGTTTTGCGCTAATACATACCATGGAGCTCCATATACAAACTTTAAGATTGCATTTATCAATTCATTCAAATTCTTCAAATTTGAATTTTGAATTAATTTAAATAATTTTGAATTCACTTAAATTCATTTGATTCATTCAAATTCATTCATTCATTCATTCATTCATTCATTCTCAAATCATACATCAATATTAGCGCACAAAATATATGCGCAATATTTCTCCGTTTTTGAAAATAATTTTTTTTTAAATCATATATTACTTCTATCAGGAGAGAGACGATGTCAATTATCCAATTATTAGTCCAAGCTCATAATCAGTAGCAGACAAGTGCCGTGTCACGGGTGACTGATGAGGCAATTAGCAGGGTGTTGTCTTAGGAACTGACTCCTGTCGGACACGAGTTTCTCAATATGCATAATGCCACCATTGACATTAAACTATCCAGTTACTGTATAAAAGTGAGAACTTTTTTCAATATCTGGCATTCACTTTCCAGTGCTACAACTGATCACAACGCATTTTACAACCCTACAACCAAGTGCTACAAAGATGAGAACTGCTAAGTTGTCCAGAAGTCCTGCCAAGACTTTGCTGAGTAAATGTTTCCTTGTTGGATAACGAGAGAAAGTTCAAGAAACTTGCGAGCAATCTTACAACTGAATCACAAGATGGACGACATGCAGTTTAGATACACAAAAGCCAAGCAAGCCAATCATCGTTCCTTTCGCTACAATCTCAGACTGCGCTCTGGCTGTAATCGAAGGACCTCCGAACATGTACTATGACTACGCTCATCACAAAGCCGAGGCCGTCGCTGATCTTCGACGAGAGCTGTTTGGAGAGGAGTCGAGATCATCTCCGAGGAATGTCTGACTCCGAGATGGAAGACTGAGTTTCAAAACTCCAAAACGGCTCTTTTCAGAGCCACACATATTTCTAGAAAAGTAGCCATTTGCTTAATCGCAATAGAATTTATCCATCCATAACTAAATACATTCCAATATCATCTATCCATGTCTCAAATAGAGCCTATTTTCAATACAATACACCATATACATGTCTTATGACACTCCCCTTCAACTCTGCACTGTCCCCCCACCCAAACACCCACCCACCTCCTTTTGTACAAATAAACCCGAGTCATGAATTTTCAATAATAGACATTTAAGCCAAAATAAGATGGTAATGAATATACTTTCATATCAGGGTACAAAAAATATTAAGCAAGAGACGATCGTCATATATACATATGAAAACGCAAATAAGATTTTTTCGCTAATACATACCATACCATGGAGCTCCATATACAACTTTAAGATTGCATTTATCAATTCATTCAAATTCATTAAATAATGAATTTTGAATTAATTAAATAATTTGAATTCACTTAAATTCATTTGATTCATTCATGCTTCATTCATTCATCATTCATTCATTCATTCATTCATTCATCATTCATTCATGCATTCATTCTTCATTCATTCATTCATTCATTCATTCATTCATTCATTCATTCATTCAATCATACATCAATATTAGCGCACAAAATATATGCAAATATTTTCTCCGTTTTTGAAATAAAACTTTTTTTAAATCACTATTACTTCTATCAGGAGAGAAGACGATGTCAATATCCATTATTAGTCCAAGCTCAATAATCATAGCAGACAAGTGCGTGTCACGGGTGACTGATTGAGGCAATTAGCAGGGTGTTGTCTTAGACGACTCCTGTCGGACACGAGTTTCCATATGCATAATGCCACCAGTTTGACATTAAACTATCCAGTTACTGTAAATAAAGTGAGAAACTTTCAATATCTGGCATTCACTTTCCAGTGCTACAACTGATCACAACGCATTTTCAACCCTACAACCAAGTGCTACAAATGAGAACTGCTAAGTTGTCCAGAAGTCCTGCCAAGACTTTGCTGAGTAAGAGGTTTTCCTTGTTGGATAACGAGAGAAAGTTCAAGAAAGCTTGCGAGCAGATCTTACAACTGAATCACAAGATGGATGACATGCAGTTTAGATACACAAAGCCAGCAAGCCATCATCGTTCCTTTCGCTACAATCTCAGACTGCGCCTGGCTGTAATCGAAGGACTCCGAAACATGTACTATGACTACGCTCATCACAAAGCCGAGGCCGTCGCTGATCTTCGACGAGAGCTGTTTGGAGAGGCGGTCGAGATCATCTCCGAGAAATGTCTGACCCGAGATGGAAGACTGAGTTTCAAAACTCCAAAACGGCGCTTTTCAGAGCCACACATATTTCTAGAAAAGTAGCCATTGCTTAATCGCAAATAGAATTATATCCCATCCATAACTAATACATTCCAATATCCCATCTACATCCATGTCTCAAATAGAGCCTATTTTCAAATACAAATACACCATATACATTGTCTTATGACACTCCCCTTCAACTCTGCACATGTCCCCACCCAAACACCCACCCACCTCCTTTTGTCAAATAAACCCGAGTCATGAATTTCAATAATAATGACATTTAAGCCAAAATAAGATGGTAATGAATAATACTTTCATATTCCAGGGTACAAAAAAAATTAAGCACGAGACGATCGTCTATATACATTGAAAATACGCAAATAAAGAGTTTTTCGCTAATACATACCATGGAGCTCCATATACAAACTTTCAGATTGCATTTATCAATTCATTCAAATTCATTCAATGAATTTGAATTAATTTAATTATTTGAATTCACTTAAATTCTTTGAATTCATTATC
>VSWD01000014.1:44709468-44792682 GCA_033119305.1 Pinctada imbricata
CGCCTGGTATGTGTGCGTATGTGTACGACCTGTGTATTGTTTAAGGCCAGTATCTTGCAGATACACAGTCATGTCAAATTTCTAACCTCATTATGCAACCATTGCAAAAATTCGCTATAGAGGAGCCAATAAGATAATAGTTTCTACGATTGAATCATATATTTCATCTACTATGTCACCAAATTTCATTAAAAAATTAACCGCACTTCTAGAGATATAGTAGGTACCATTTCTTCAGTGACCTAGTTTTTGTTTACTCGAATTTAGCGTGTCCGTTCCAGCCCTGGCTCGGTGTTCGGTCAGTGCATTCTATTAGCGAGATGCGACAGACCAATGCGCTATGAACGCTTGATTGTTTGTGAATTCTAAATTGATTTCAATACCTAGAAGTGTAATGTATGCCCGTAACTCCTCGTTAATCGATTAAACACTCGATCTGCTACGATTTGAATATCAGCGCCTTCCATTTTATTTACATGGATCGGACTGAATTGGAATAAGCGATCTGATTGGACGAAGTTTTACAGTAGAGATCAGAACAAAACTATGGGAAAAGTTCGTCCAATCAGATTGCTTATAGATAGAGATCCCTTCCTTTCTTATTGAAGACAATTTCATAATGATTTTACTGCAACGTGTTTCGTGTTTTAAAAACCCATTGTATATCCGTACAAATTTAAAGAAGGTCAAGCCCCTAAAACCCATATAGTCACACCACTTGCTGTGGGTATAGTATATTTAGCTTCATAATCAGCACCAGTAGCAAATGTGTCATTCCTGTTTAAATGTTCTTGCTTTTCTTGCTTTTCTAAATTTGCAGCATTGGCCAATGGTGTAAGTTTTCAGTTCTGGTAATATTTTGCCAATGGTAAAATCATTTCGATTTATTAAAAAACGATATTCAACAAATTCTCTCAAATCAAATTTCTGTAATACATTTCGTTTGGCTACGTGATTCAGGTTGTAGCATATTATGTAATACAAATACGTCCTACTCCACGTGCATTTTTTTTTCAAGCTGTGCTTTCTTTTTTACTTAAAAGTATCTTATTTCTATCAGTATGTTTGACTTTTCCTACTTTATGTTTTATTACACGGATCTACACAGGCTGAAAATTCGTACTTAATTTAATTTTAATATTTAATTTCCAAAATAATAACCAGAGGGCGCTACTAGTCTCTAAATATCACTTTGGCTGGAAGCATCACTGATGAGTATTCGATATTTGAAACACGTGTCTGGTGCATTACAGATTGCTTTGAAATTTCCTTCAAGAAAGTATGGAGTTGGAATAATCCTTATTATTTGCAAACGTTGTCATGGTGCTTTGCTTATGATACTGCAACAGAGTGCTATTGGAGATTCCGTCCTTTCCTTTATAAGTTGAAATGAGAAATTTGTACATGCGCTATATTTTACTTATCTTATATATAAAGAATGAATATATTTCTAGATATCGTTCACGAAGTGAACAAGAAAAAATCAAAATCAAAATATTAGAACAAATGACTGACTCTGAGTTAATTCATAAACATTTATATACATTAATTTCTAATTTTGCGTTACCAGAATACTATGGTAAGAAATGTATTTCATGTAAATTAATTGTTTCATCAATTATCATTTATCTAAAGCTGCATCTTTATCACAGTCACTCTTATCAATAAAAAAGTACTAAAAAAATCAAACTAGAACTATTAATTTTGTTAAATGAAGCATAATGTGTGTATGTGTATGAATGAGAATGATTGATGTACATACTATATTGACTCGAAAAAAGTTCTTCTTTTTGTGCATACAGAGGAAGATTTTAATAAAAATTGCCCTTCATTTGTTTATTAATTGAACGAAAGTAAATAGAAAGTATACGCAGTTCTTAACATAGAATTACTTATTTGTGCTCTCCAACAGGCTTCGCCTACCTTTATATTAAATGTTAAACGTCTTCAAAACAAAAATCATCATTTGAGAACAGATAAATTCGCAGCATGGACCAGATTTGAAACTATGTGGTCCATGATAACAGATTTTGGGGACTAAGTTATGATGTCAATTTTATCCTTTGAATCACATTTAAACCTTATTTGAAACAAGAAACTCAACGCGTAAGCCTTTCATGTAATAATACAAATATTACATCCATACGTTTTCATGTAATCTTTACAAAATTATACATATAAATCTAAAGACTGTGACGGGAGAGGATTTAAGTAGGCCTTGCCTGTTGTCCAATCCTTTTCAAATTTTTTGAATAAAATATTGTTTAAACTTAAACATAAAGACTGTGCTTAAAACAACACTATGTCCTCTGTTCTTTATTCGAGATCCTAAATATTGCACTTCGGAAAATTAACACGTTTAAGTTACACATATTATAGTGTCAATTTTCAGAAGTGAACCATTGAAAATCTTTGTTATATGCTACACGGACTTTGTACTATATTGGGCATGTATCTAAAGTATTCAGGGGGGGGTGGAATTAATTTATTGAAGGGGAGTATTTTTCGTCTTATTTTCTTTTTTATTCCTCTTCTTCTTTATTTCTTTTTTTCTCTCTCTCTCTCTCTCTCTTTTGCCTTCATTAGTTTGACAAGGATATGTCTGGATGTATTTCTTTTTTATCATCATCAAGTAGCAATTTCGTTCCAACTTAAAAACATTTAAATGTTATGAGTACAACTGAGACATTCTAGTAAAGCCACCATTGATTGAAAACTCAATTTCACTTGTAAACATTTAACCTCTAACTTTATTAATTTTTTTTCTTCCGATTGCAGCATTTCACCATTTTCTCTCAAACATCTACTAAGATTGTTGACCTTCTATTCCAATCCAATTAGACACCTAATTAAAACCATGGTCTTTGATAATGTGTAGATTTAATTTCGCAAAAAAATTGTATCTCCATGATCTCTGGCTTGCCAGGGGTCCGTCGATGTTTAATTTTTGCTCTATTGTGAGTGCTGTTGAGATTATCGTCAGGATCTTCTTTAACTCATTTGTGTCACACTTATGCCCTTTGCCGTGTGGAGCTCGTAAAAAAGTTCTCCGCGAGGGGTTTGACAGTAAGTGTTTTGAATATATTTCCCTGGCATTGTCGCCATAGCACTTTCATTATAAACATAACATCAGACAGTGCATGAATTTTATATAGTTTTCATTTTCGTGCTTTAACATCGACGGCGGGTGCGGTTAGCCAACAGGGGATGCTTACTCCTCCCGGGCACCTGGTCCCACCTCTGGCTTGCCAGGGGTCCGTCGATGTTTAATTTTTGCTCTATTGTGA
Organism: Pinctada imbricata; assembly: GCA_033119305.1. Taxonomy (NCBI): domain Eukaryota; kingdom Metazoa; phylum Mollusca; class Bivalvia; order Pterioida; family Pteriidae; genus Pinctada; species Pinctada imbricata. The sequence continues at coordinate 44,712,756 of VSWD01000014.1, forward strand.
GTGCTGTTGAGATTATCGACAGGATCTTCTTTAACTCATTAAGGTAGTGTCTCAGTGAATGTAAGTCAAACAGGAAACCCGAAATCAGATTCCAAAAATCACAATCTAAAGGCTTACAAATTCTTGAACAAATATCAGAACAGAGGAGATGCTTACTCTTCCTGGGCACCTGGTCTCACTCCCATATCGGGAGTTCGCTTCTTTTCATATGGTGGAGGTTTTGTTTGTTTGCTTTGGTTCCTGTTTTATCCTGATTTTGTATGCCTTCGGTTTCTGATTTTCTGGGTTATCGATTTTGTGCTGTAAACAGGGATATGGTCATTATCCATATTTGTCATTTCTTATCTTCCAAATCGGCATCGGTTGCCCATTGTTCTCTTTTGTTGTTTCTATGTTGAGTTTTGGTGTTCCTTTTTCCTTTGGTGTCTCTTGCTGTGCATGTCTGCTCTGTATTTTTGTATTTAGTGTTTTGCTGTAGGCGCTGCAACCGAGTATTACTTGACATCCCCTCCTTTTTTTACCTTCTTTTCCAATTACAAAAAAGTGAAGTCAGGTGATCTCTACATCTAGCTTCTCTAGCTAATTGCTTAAGTACCTCTCTTTGTTTTATAATAAAACTCTTAGCTTGTAAGTTGGTGTTCATACAAATGTAGGTGTATAGTTCTGATTGGTCACGTGTAAATACGTGAATCTCGAAGCGATTCTGGGAAAATTTGTATGTGTCCAACCACAAATATACACTTATGAACAACCAGAATAAAACAGTCATTCATGATATTTACATTTGTACTAAGTATCGGATATTTAGTTGGCATGAATAATTTTGTTTGTTATAAAAGGTTGAGTTTGAACACTTCCGTATAATAGTTGTTGGTACTGCAAAGGAGTTTGTGCATAAGCTCGCTACAGCCGGCAGAGCAGACCGTATTTCGTATGCCCTCTAATTTTCTAGCTATTTACAAATCCATCTGTGTGTTGCTCGGGCCCCTGTGTCTTGCTTGCATGGTAATATTACAGTGCGGAGTGAGTTTTTTCTTCACGTTTTCGATAGTTCTTGGTAACTGGAAAAGTGGGATTATTGTACGCACGTAATCTGGATAACTACACCATTTGCTACTGACATAGCAGATGGTCGATCTAAGTCGGCAAAAGTTGCCAATTGGCCTATTGTGTGTTTGATGTTTCTGTGTTTATTTCGTTATTCATTGTCTCTTTTGTGTCTTTTGCCGTGCGTATCAACTGTGTTTTTCATGGGTTGTTTTGCTGTGGGTGCTGCAACTAAGTGCTTTTGGAGATCCGCCTTCCTTGACTGTAAGATGATACATAGAGAGAGGACAGGTGGTCAGGGCCCTGTCTTTTCTAAAGAGGTTTGGACAGGGCTCGTCATAGAGTCCTGTTGTCACAGTCAGTTAAAATGCAATTCATAAGAATGCGCTGGTACAAGATTGTTAATTAGTCAAGCACCAAAGCAAGTTTCCGTCTGGTGACGACATGATCACAGTATAGAAGGCGTTTGGTGATTCTGACGCAATTTCGATGGTAACTTTTAAGTTTTGCCGGAGGTTCTCCAACGGAATGTTGTTGGAGATCCCCTCCTTTCTTCTGTTTTCCTTTTATCCTTCTTATTTTGTTGATAATGTCACCATAAAAGGCGGGTTGTGAACTACTCATAGTAATATAATCTGTTGCTTTTATGGGCCAAAATTTAAAACGAAAACCGAAATTTTGAAAAGGTTTCTCATACTTGTAACAAATAAGAGGAGGTTCTCAATTTTCAAAATATTGAGGAATGGTACTGATGAGAATTTAATATTCGAAACACGTGTCTGGTGCATAATAAATTGGTGTGAAATTTTCTTCAAGAAGGTATAGAGTTGGAACACTTCCGCATTATTTGCAAGCGGTGATCCCGAAGAATATAAGAGATGTTTAGAAGATCAAAACCTTTGTTCATAAATGGAGTTTTTTATGAATCGTCTGTTAGTGGAAGTTTATTCTGTGCGAATGCGAGAATGATTTAAGTCAGATAGTAACCTGTGCTTTGTCCAAGATAGATTTCAGTTGAACTACTGGAATAGATGACAGGACATTGATATTTGTGGAGGCTGAGGAAAATTTTCATTTTCCATAGATTTGATCGTTTAAACCAAGGGGTTTGAAGTTCGAAGATTTGTGATCCAGGCAAGCTCAGCGTGTAGTCGGCGTTCTTTAATTTTGGTTTTACCAAGATAGATTTCAACTAACCTACATGAATAAATGACAGGGCATTGATAATTGTTAAGGCTGAGGACATATTCCCTTGTCCATAGATTTGAACGTTTAAACCAAGGGGGTACGTAGTTTGAAGATTTTTTTATTCAGGCAAGTTCAGCCTGTGGTCGTAGTTTTTTTTTTTTTTTTTAATACTGGTTTTACTTTGATTTTTGGGTTTTGGAAAAGACTGAACCGGAGTTATAGTTATATCCGAAAGAGAATATTTATATTCAGCGTATATAGCGTTTATATATATTATTGGTGTATTCTTCGAGACCACTGGGTAACCAGACTAGTGGGAGGGTTGTGCGCACGCAATCCGGATAACATAATCATTACTATTATGTACCGATTGCTCATTGGTCTCATTGGTTTGTTTGGTTTTGGAATGTCATATTTGGTGTTCTATGTATCTCTTGTGTCCCTTTTCGTATTTAAGTTGTGTTTCCGGGGGTTTTGTTTTCCTTTTTTTTTTAATTTTTTGCCTTGGATACTGCATCCGAGTCATGTTTGAGACCCCTACCCTTGTTCTTTTAACGGGCGTTTAGTGTTTCAGACGTTTTGTTGTACGAACTATTTTATTTCTGTTCCTTAATGTATTCATACCAACGATATGTACTAAGTACGAAATAATTCCATGAATGAGTTACAGAAGATCCTTACGATAATCTCAACAGCACTCACAATAGAGCACAAAATTAAGCATCGACGGACCCCTAGCAAGCTAGAGGTGGAACCAGGTGCCCGGGAGGAGTAAGCATCCCTTGTTGGCTAGCCGCACCCGCCATCGATGTTTGAACACGAAACTGAAAACAATATATAAAATTCATGAACTGTCATACATCGTGTCTATAAAGAAAGTATATTCAAAACACTTACTGTCAAACCCCTCGCGGGGAACTTAGTTACGAGCTCCACACGGCAAAGGGCATAAGTGTGACACTAATGAGTTACTGTAACAGAAGATCCTGACGATAATCTCAACAGCACTCACAATAGAGCACAAAATTAAGCATCGACGGACCCCAAGCAAGCTAGAGGTGGGACCAGGTGCCCGGGAGGAGTAAGCATCCCCTGTTGGCTAACCACTTTCAATTTACTTTGTTTAAAAAACAGATTGTGGTTCTTGCTTTTATTCATATGTTTGCATTTTATTTATGCAAAGAAGTAATATTTATTTATGAGTAATTATCAAGTAAACAATAACACCACAATAATAAATGTATCTATTCTAGTTTATCAAATGTTTTCCATAGACATTAAAGAGGCAAAATCCTTATTCAGGCTGAGAAAAAAATCAAATAGTCCTCTCATGAAAAGCAGTATTTGAACTATTTTCTTCGAAGGCATACACACTTACAAATTTATCTATTTATCTGTATCTGAAATACTTGACAATCACAAATCTGTCCTTGAGTCCTTCGGTATTCACACTGATGACTCTGATCTTGAACTAACATATATCTACTGGATTCCCAAAATGCACAAAAATTGTTCGCTTCATCACCGGTTTGTCCTTCTGCTCCACAAAACCTCTATCCATTTTGCTTACGAAAATATTGACTCGCATCGAGCAAGTTCTTCAAACATACCATGCATACTGCAAGACAAATTATTCCAGAAATGGAATCAATCAGATGTGGGTCCAAAGTTGGAAATTTGAAAAGCCACCAATTTCAAATATATTACCAGCATAAATGACAAATATGGATAATGACCATATCCCTGTATACAGCACAAAATCGATAATTCAGAAAATCTGAAACCGAAAGAGTCTTTCGACTTCTTCATGCTCTACACTACCATCCCACAAAAAAACCTCAAAAACAGATTTGTCAATATTACTCGCAACACATTTCTTTCAAAAAAATAGTAGTAGGAGATACAAATACCTCGTCATAGGACGGGAGGATACTTATTTCGTGAAGAAACACTCTGATTCAAACAAAAAGTATACCGAAGACGATATCATCCGAAGTTTTTGATTGACAACATTTTTGTGGTGTTTGGAGGAACCGTATTCCAACAGACAGTCGGAATCCCCATGGGTTCCAATTGCGACAACTGCTTGCAGACTTATTTTTATATTCATGCGAAGCTGACTTCTTCCAGACCTTGCTCTCGACTGGACAAAAGCACCTTGCATCTCAATTCAATTTTACCTTCAGAAACATAGATGACGTGGCCTTTAGATACATAGATGACGTGTTGTCCATCAATTATCCGAACTTTAAGGATCATCTACATGAAATCTATCCTCATGAACTAGAGATCAAGGAAACAACCGAGAGCGCCAGATCCGCTTCGTACTTGGATATACTTCTATCCTTTGATGCAAACGGCAACATTTGAACACCTCACTGAATGACAGCTTCCACATACCTAACTTCTCCCTCGTGAGTAGCAACATTTCGTCTTCTCCGGCTTATGGCGTTTTTGTTTCTAAGCTGAAACAGTACCCAGGGCATGTTCCAAATATGAAGATTCCATCACTGGAGCCAGACGGTTTGCAAGTAAGCTACTTGTTCAAGGTTATATCACACAACGGCTGAAATTATCATTGGGGAAGTTCTAGGGTCGATAAGGGGATATAATAAAAGCATATCAGATCCCCCTTTCCAGAATGATCAGTGGCTTCTGCATTGTAATTGAATGGCTGTCATCATCACCATACAAGACATACTTACCTGATCTGTACATAAAAATGTACATCAAGACAATCACCGAATGGCATGCAATCAGAAGACGCTGACTCTCCCCGGGCACCTGGTCTCACTTCGGAATGTTGTTTATTCTGGGGTTCACAGCCGTTTCGATGGGAATTCTCATGATTTCGCCTTCCCTTCTCGACTTTGAGACTGAATCATTGCTAGGAACTTCTTTGATGTTTATTCGTAATGTTAAGAAACGTTTTAAATAAAAAAGTTCTTGCGATTACTTTAACATAATTATATGAATTTCTCGCCATTTCCGACAAGCGTCTATTAACGAAGCAATACTGACAGTTGACTCATCTTCGCTTACTTATGAGACTGCTGTTTGTTTCTATTTTCCAATTTTGAATGATTGAATGTTGTCTGTTTCTATTTTCCAATATTGATTGATTGAATGTTGTTTGTTTCTATTTTCCAATTTTGAATGATTGAATGTTGTTTGTTTCTATTTTCCAATATTGAATGATTGAATGTTGTTTGTTTCTATTTTCCAATATTGAATGATTTTACGTAGTCCTTTATAGTTTTACATGTATCTGTACACTTTTCATTTCTTTCTGATACCCTCTTTATGTATAGACATATTACTGCGAGTTAGTCATATACATAATGGCGTGCTTCAATTAATCTATGTTACTTGATGATAAAGAAAGTACTTGTATTCTGTATATTTGAAATGATATACAAACATGTACTTAAGATTTGTTTCACTCTTAAACACTGAGTATAGCCGTAGTTGCCGTACACCGGATATTCGTACTATTTTACGGCGTATTGGTACTTCTGAAGAGAGACATTTTAACATAAGAGGTGAGAGTGCCCCAATATGATATCGGTTTTTATTTGATTCTGGGGTCATGCAGTTTAAACATTTGTGATCCAGGCAAATTCAGCCTCTGGTCGGCGGGGTTTTTTTTTTCTTTTTAATTTTGGTTTTACTTTGATCTTTGGAAAAGACTGAACCGTAGTTACAGTTATATCAAAAACTGAATGATTACAAGTAACATGTATAGCGTTTATATATCACACTTGTGTGTTCTTCGAGACCACTGGGTAAACGGACAATTGGGAGGGTTGTGCGATTGTAATCCGGATACCATTACCGTTGCTACAAGCCACCGATTGCTCATTGGTCTCATTGGTTTGTTTGGTGTTGGAATGTCATATTTGTGGTTCTTTTTACCTTTTGTTTACTAACTTTGTGTTTTCGTATAAGTACTAGTGGTGTTTCCGTTTTTGATTTTGTTTTTGTTTTGTTCTTTTTGTTTTGTTTTTTTACCTTGGATACTGGATCCGAGTCATGTTTGAGACCCCTACCTTTGTTCTTTTTAAGGGCGTTGAGTAATTTTTGTTTCTTAAGCCCCGTTTCTTGTACAAGAAAACTTGGTCAAAGTTTTTGACGCTAACATTGATAGCGTAAACGATCCAAGAAAACTTTTATCAAAGTCCGTCAAAGAACTTGGATGGACTTCAAATGACGGAATAGAACTCCATCCTTTTTTTTTCTTGAAACTTTGACGTGCTTTGACGGGAATCGACCAATCAGCAAAGAGATTCAAAATAACGCCAGTAGTATTTAAGAAAGAAGTAAAATCTATTTAGAAACGTTAAAATAGATGAATGTAGAGACAGAGACAAACGATGCAGTGAATTCAATGTGCGATTTTTTTTAAAGCACGAGAAAATTTCCTTGAAATCGTGTGCATTTTATGTAATAACTCCAATTAACAATCAAAAATATAAAATACAATGTTGTTATGAGAAATATTCACAATGTTTACAGAATTCATCTTTGTTTTTGTGCATATCTACCGCGTTTTCTTGTACCAGTCGTCAAAGAACTTTGATAGTGTAATCAGACGACTTTGTCCAAGAAAACTTTGACTAAGTTTGAAATGACAGACTTAGACCAATAAAACTTCTTTTTTTTTGTTTAAACATATTTTATTTCATTATATGATTGTAGAAATGGGATTAGGCAAAAGTTTCACAACATTACAAGATGCCTTCTCCCTACAATGTATATTGTGAAAAGTATAAAGTCATGATGGCTGGTGTGAAAATACATAAAAGTATGAGAGAGAGAGAGAGAGAGAGAGAGAGAGAGAGAGAGAGAGAGAGAGAGAGAGAGAGAGAGAGAGAGCCCAGTAGTAAAAATCTAACACATGATATTTCATATGGTATAGAGGAATAGTGATAATGAATATGCAATGACTTGAAAATAAGCAATATTGATAATGATGCAATGGTAATATGTATGACATGAGTAAGCATGGAAGTAAGCAATAATGAAAATAATTATATGCAATGGGTATGTGGCATAGAAGTAAGCAATGATGCAAATAAATACTAGTACTTACAATGAAAATGTGTGTGACAAATAAATAAGCAATAATGCAAATTGATAATTCAAATGGAAATGTGTGTGACATAGAAATAAACAATAATGCAATGAGAGATAAGCAATAATGCAGTGGATATGAGTTAGGCATAGAAATAAGCAATAATGCAAATAGATACATGCAATGGAAATACACAATGGAACTACGCAATGGCAATGTGCATGTGTGGCATGGGAATAACAATAACGATAATAATATATGTAATGGAAATAAATATTTGATATAAAGATTAGCAGCAATAATAATGGTTAGATACGAGATCAAAATATGTTTGATATGATAATCAGCATACGAAATCAAAATCTTCTAGAGTCTTTTATGTAACTCTGAACTGATAGCATTATCTTTTCATTCTCGTCGAACAACAATTCGTTAGACCCAAAAAGTAAAATTTCATCTGAAATGTACTGAAGAAAAGAAAGACTTTGGAACAATTTCGTTCGTGCTTGAATGTAAAGAGAGCAGTCTAGAAAATAATGTTTTACATCTTCATTTATGTATCCACATTGACAAATTTGGAGAATCTATGATATTAACACGAAAAAGATCAGCATTCAAACAACATCTATTCCGTCATTTCGTATGTAATATATTGAGTTTTCTTTCACCTAGTAGGAAATGACTGGGTACTTGATATTTTACACTTTTTTCTTTCAAAATTGTTTTAAAATGAGGTAATTGTTCATATTTTAGATTTTGGTCTAACACGTTCCATTCTAAAATCGTAGAGGGGAAAAAAGAATTTCTTGTTATCTGTAATCTATAGTTTGGAATACTAAGTCATTTGGATTACGTAAATTATATGGATTTGTTCGTTTGTATGAATCTAATATGTCCGTCAAAAATTCAGGTGCATTGCTGTTATAGATTTTATGAAAAAGAGTCAGTTTACGTCGTGTGCGTCTGTCCTTTAATGTCTCCCACCCCGTTTCTTTGTACAATGATTCCCTAGAAGCAAAAATGGGTAGACCAGTGACCAAACGTGCTGCTTCAAGCTGTAACTTCTCAAGTTTTTCCTCGTCGAGTTTACCACAACCATCCCAGACCTCACAAGCATATTCTAGCGTCGGTAGTATGTATGTAACGTAAATTTTATGGAGCGCCGTTCGTGACAGTGTGAATTTCAGTTTTTTAAGGGCATTTACTTGTTTAAGGGCAGATTTACAGATATTATTTATGTGATTTGTCCACTTAACATTTGAGGAAAAGGTTATACCTAAATGTTTATGGCATTCCGATGGTTTTAGCTTAATATTATCAAACTCTATTTCAAAATCATCTGAATAGTTACCTATAAAAAGAAGTTCCGTTTTTGATGGATTGAATGTAACTTTCCATTAATCAGCCCAATCTATTATATTACAGAGATCATGTTCCATGATACATTTAATTTCAAAATTGTTTTTGGAAGACGAAGACATAGACGTATCATCGGCAAAAAGGTGAGAAGTACTTAAAAGATTATCTGCTATATCATTAACATAGATAAGAAATAGGAGGGGTCCGAGTACAGATCCTTGAGGTACTCCTGCGTTTATGAATTGGAAAGATGAGGAGGAGTTGTTTATAGCTACACATTGCTTTCTGTCCGCCAAATAATTTTGAATAAATGATAGAAGAGAGCCTTTGATTCCGTATGATTCTAATTTAGTTAAAAGACCCCGGTGCCAAACACGATCAAAAGCTTTAGATATATCGCAGAAAATAAAACAAGTGTTTTTCTTATCTTCTAAATTCATGCATATTGAATGGTATATTTCGAGTAATTGATAAACAGTAGAGTTGTTAGGTAGGAAGCCACATTGATATTTATAGAATAAATCGTTAGAAAGCAAAAAATTGTAGATATGTTTATGAACTATTCTTTCAAATAATTTTCCAACTGTACTAAGCAATGCAATGGGACGATAGTTATTAGGGAGGTTTATATCACCTTTTTAAAGACAGGCATTATGCGAGCCTCCTTCCATTTTGAAGGATAAATACATGAAAGAAGACAATTCTGGAACAGGAAGTGCAATGGTTTACATACGGATTTAGCAGTATACTTCAACATTTTGTGACTTACGTTATCGAGACCAGATGCTTTGTTTAATTTCAGTGAACCTATTGTATCAATAATTTCAGACTCAGTAATATCAATATGGTCAATCAGTTCGTCTGTCTTTTCCGGGAAAAATGGAATACCGTCATTGTAATCATCTGTTGTAGATATACTAGCAAAGTAATCGTTTAATACAGTGGCCTTATCTTTATCATCAGTAGCAACGTCACCAGTTCTAGGATTTAATAATGGGGGAATAGTTGAAATATTTCCGGAAGATTTCGTAATTTTTCGAACCAACTTCCAAAAATCTTGATGATTGTTGCTGGAATAAGTATCGATTAACCCATGGATATGGGAATAATATGCTTGTTTGATTGTCTTTTTCAAATTGTTAACATGATTTCTTTGCCTACGATATCTTTCATATACTACTGCTGATTTTAATCTAATGTATTTCTTTCGTAGCCTGTCCCTTTTTCGAATTTCTTTCCTTAATTCCCCATTGAACCATGGCTTATCATTTGTTCTAACCGTGATGGTTTTATTCGGAATGTTTTTATTTGCTAATTCGATAAATTTAAAAGTGACTAATTCACAATTGTCATTTACATCATTTTCGACCGAAAAAAGTGTAGACCAATCTGTTTCTTCTATATCTTTATTAAATTGTTCAAAATCTCCTCGTTTATAATCCCATATATCTCTCTTATAATTCTTTTTGAAATTTGTCTTAATATTAATTTCAGCTACCGTGGCATTGTGGTCCGAAATACATCTATCTATATCAAGCACGTCAACATTGTTAATCGAACACTCTTTCGCGAGAACGAGGTCGAGTAAAGAATTTCGCGACGGTCCAAAACGAGTAGGGACATTGACATAATTTTGGAGACCTACATGATTCATGATATCGAAGAGTTTATGCGAACGTTCTGATAGAAAGTCGACATTTAGATCACCTGTGACAATGATTTTATCATTTTGGTTTGAGGCGGATTCTAGTGATAGATAGAACTAGTCCCAAAAACTATTATCTGAATTTGGTGGTCTATAGACACAACAGAGAAGAAAGGTATACAAAGGGAATACGACTTCTAACCATAACATTTCCAAATTTGGATTTTCGAGATGGGGTTGGTGATTTACATACAGTTTTTCAGATATATATACAAGCAACCCCCCTCCGTGAGAATTTCTGTCTTTACGTAGGGGAGTAGTTTGATATCCTTCGAGTATGAGATTTTTATTTTCGACTTGGTTATCAAGATGAGTTTCTGAAATATATAGTATGTCATATTCAGATGCAATATCAGAGAGGTAAGATATTTTATTTCGTATACTACGTATGTTTAAATGAAGGATTGATAGCGGGTTTAAGGTGGCTCAATAATCCAAGAATTCTTTGTCAGAGGAGAAAAAATATTCTGTTTATTTAACATTGATATTTGATGATTTATATTTGTAATTAAGATTACATATCATCGACCATTTGACTGACCAGTGGTCCTCTGAATATACATAAGTAAACCAACCCCGAGTTATATCGCAAAAGAATGAATTTTGATAGATAAAAACATGATATATTGATAATGATTCCAGATTGAAACCATTCATGTGATCATTTTCACCATAATGTCATTAAATATGTATATTTCTTTATAGATAATGCTTTCAAAGAGTAAAATAGCTAAAACTATTCGAGAAAAGTACATTTTGGGTACCCCCCACCCCAAAATGAGAATCTAAAAAAAGTACTCAGTACCCTCATTTGGCATCAAAGTGATAAGAAGTCTTTGTCAGAAGTTATTTTCTTTTACATATTTCTCAACGACAAACTCTGTCCTTCGAAAAGAAATATAAAAAAGTACATGTAATCGTTCATTCTTATTTAGAATATATGGTTGTCATAGTAACGATTTTGTAACAATTTGCAACAAGTCAAATTAAAATGCCCTGTTCCCTTAGTTGACATAATAACGATGAAAATATTTGTTAAAAACTGTTATAATTGACATATTTTTCAAGATCAGACTCTAATCTTTTAACAAAAGTACAAGACATTCCGTTTTACCTCGTTTCCATATTGTAAAAATCTACTTGGTTTATGCCGGACGGACGACAGACGACGGACGGACGGCGCGCTATGACAATAGCTCAGGTGAGCTAAAAATGAGACACTCCGAGCCGAGATTATTCTTTCCCAACATTCAGTGAAAGTTTCAAATTCTGATACAAGGAAGAATACTTACATAACTATCATTTATCATCGAAATTTAATTAAAATAAACAAGTTTACAAATGATTTGTCGAAAAAATTAACAAGAAAAGGAAAGTAACACGTTTACTTCTAAATATCCTTGGCAAAGCGTTATTCGACCTTTTCTTTTATAAACTCACCTTTCATGTTTTGTTAGTGTCAGTTAAATGAGTTTTGTCAAATAAAGTTCATGTTCATGTCAAAGCTTAAAAAATGTTTCGTTCAAAATTTCATATCTGATTCCATTAATCTATTTAGAGATACGGAAATATATATAAGAGAAATAGAACTAAAGTAAACGGAAGCGTTTTTTTAAAAACATTTTGACGTTCAAGGTCAGTAAGTGGACGTCAATCCCCTCCCTCGTTCTCGATAATGCGTGCAGTTATCTGTGAAATGGATATATCTTTGAACAAAGCAGGGTTAAAACTAAAATTCATTCGCTTAAATTTTTCAAATAGGGAAACTTTATTCGATAACATCTCGTTGCAAAGTACGAAAGTTGACAAAATTGAAGAAAAATTCTTTAAACCAAAGATTATTAGAGAAACCAAACTTGAAATATCTTATCTATGATATCGCTAAAATCTCCAAGAAATATCTTGTTTTGTCATGAATTTAAGTTTACCTTCTTGAATTTGTTCAAAGACAACAGGCGGTTGAATTTCCGCTGATGACGTTCTAAAAACGATACGTTTACGGCGTTAGCCAGGGTGTCTCACTTTCGGGATATTTTTGTATATATGAATTAAACGATACATTTGACTAAATATTTATTACACTCAGATTGTAGATGATAATTTTCTGTTTCCATCGATACCAAACATGTCGAAATTCGTCACGAAACAAGCGAAATACGGAGGAGTTTGAAGGCCGAAAACTAAAAAAGGCCACATACAAAAGTACTGCACTCTATATCTGATGACGTCAAACGATTATTGAGCCTCCTTAAATGAGATTCATCAGGGCCTGGATTAGGATGACATTGTATATCCATGCTCTCCATCAAGATTAAAAGCAAACAGTCATAAGGATTCAAACGCGTTTGTATGATAAAGAAAGATAAAGAATAAAACAACCATGCTGTACTTTATTTGGAAGAAAAAATCTTTGGCAATTTGATTTGGACTTAGTAATTTTAAGAGTTCTTTAAGAGGCACATTATTCATACTGCGTCGGTATGAATTAATTTTTACATAATGTAACCCAATTGCTGCCCTGTATTGTGTTAGCGTGTCACCTATTTACTGGAGCAGAAAACGTTATAGTTATTGACATTTGCGTGGGCAGCAATCGATCGATACGGTTGAGTGCATCGCTTAGTAAACAAGTGCAGAGAGTTTTGTACATGGGCAAAAGTAGCAGAGAATCAAAATATATACAAAAATGAACAAGAATGACAACATATGAAAAAGGAAGCATATAGACAAAACACGTGAAGAGGAAATATCACAATCGACCATGTCGTGTTTTGGATTTCAATAGGATAAATGTAAATTTATTTTTACGAATTTATCTTGCAACATGTACACATACATATGTATGATCATGGACTTAATTGTTAGAACGAGAAATTAAGATGTCAATTTAAATGAAAAAAAAGATGAGAACATGTGATATGAAGTCAAGTTTGTATAAATCTGTCTGTTTTCAGACTTTGGACTGATATCTCCGCGCTAGTCTTCGTATGCGGCATCGTCATCAATAGACGGTCTATCAATCAGGTCTTCAAGGTCCTCGTTACTACGCACTTAGTGTTTACGCCCACGTTCGGCAAGCTTTACAAAAATTCTGCCGTCGTTTGTCCAGAAGGAGTGGATACGACCGGATCGTTTTTTCAGTACAAGATCAGACACAATACGCTGCCGATAGTGTGTGAGATCCTCGGTAACGAAGATACGCGACTGATCGCCCTTCAGCTTCTTTTTAGCACTGTAGATGGCATTTTTTACTTTCCAGTTTCGGAATCGGCAGATTATTTGCCGTCTACCATCACGGGCAGGAACACGTTACGTCGCCTTACAGTACCGTTGTCAGAAGTATTTAAAGTTCTGCACTTAAAACCGTCCGTTGACATTATGCAACAGGTGAGGATATGTTGGAAACCATCCGTTGTCATGAAAATTATCGACAAAATTTCAGTAAAATCACAAATAAATCATTAGGTAACCGGTGATTTCTTTTAAAAAGCCAACGGGGGGTAGCCATACGCTTCAGTAATACATTTTTACCATGAAATGAATAAAACTCCTTTTATGTTATGAAGAGATCTTATTCGCGATGACCTACTGTCAGCAACGAAAACGGGAATTTGAACAGGAAAACTATCCTGTCTCTTAACTATTTGATTTTATATACCAATTTTATGTAGAAAATTATCGACAACATTATACAAACAATATATGTGAATGACCGTCTTTTACATTGTATATTTATTGTATACTTTGATTATTTGATAAAGAATGTCCGTTGTTATGACAAGACAAGAAGATATGGTCCGTTGTTATAACTCTTAACGGTATTTGGGCATGAATGGGGGATTGAATCTTTATTTCGAATCTAATGCTGATCAATTAAATTAGCTTAGTTAATTCTTAAAGTATTCAGCTCTCTTTTTTTGTAAAGCTGTAAAGGAGGATATCATATAATTTTCAGGTTACGTGAACATAGATCGTATAGAATAGATTTAAAATTAAAAATATGATTCATGAATTTGAAGAGGTGTAGGATGAGTTTATGAATTTATACATTGATCAATCAACCATAACTGTTAAAGGGTATTTGAAGTCTTATATAGCGTTAAAAACAAAGACATCAAATATCGGTCATTAAAGACATTTTGATAGCCTCAGCCTTTATCACGTAATTGTTCCGAACAATCTTAACATTGGTATGATATAGACCTTACATGTATATCTCAGGTGATGATGAAAATTGTAGTTGATATGTTATTTACATTTGTGTGTGTCTGTATGTATGTTTTCTTATGTCAGCGTCGATATCGGTGTCTCCGTCTGCCTGCGAGTGAATTCTTTTGTCCGCGTTTGTTAGCATGTGTGTCTGTATGTGAGTGAGTGCATCTGTCTGTGTCATTTGTGTGTGTGTGTCTGTCTATATATATATATATGCCTGTCCGTTTGTTTTTGCGTTTGTCTGTGTATACCCTGTGTCTGTCAGTCTGTCGTTTTGCGCATGTCTGTGTATGTCTTTCAGGATGTTCCTTTCAGGATGTTCATGTCTGTGTTTTGATCAGTGTCTGTCTGAGTCTGTCTGTGTGAATCTCTTTTTGTTTCTCCCTGTGTCTGTTTTTCTGTGAGTGCTTGACTATGTGTGTCTATCTGCTTGACTTGAGAGGTTTTTGTCAAGAAAGAGATATTGGCCTAGTCTGATACTGTATACATTCAAATTTTCGCCTCCATTTATATTTTACCCTTTTCACCCATAGCCCAGAAGATGAATTTAAGACGGGACGAATAAAATTTAATGTTAAGGATCTCTTAACAAAACGGATGATTCGGCGAATTCAATTCAGTCTCCATTCTAAATTGGTTGAAAATTAAATAGTGCGTAGTAATTGATAAATTTTAATGATTAGTACAGGTATCATAGTATCATTCCATCCATTAAAATATAAAAGCAGACAACGGACATCTGACAACGGACAGAACATTCACAACATGGATTGACAACGGACTAATTTTAGAAAAGTCCCATAAAAATGGTCCAAAATTGAATTCGTCATCATGACACTACCAGAGGAGCATTATATAGACTTGATATTTATTATTAGTATATTTCTGGAATAAGATAACTTGAATATTCAAAGATTTCAAGAAAAAGGAAGAATACCACATGTGCAGGACGTGGTGATCAAAGGACGCCAACTCGATCTCCTCTTTTCAAACAGTATATCAGTGCCAGAAAAGCATATAAACCTATAGCTTAGTGTTATGACTACCCCCCATTGAATTTTCGAGTGTATTACTTCTAAAATTTCAACGTTTATTAGAAAATCATACTTTCCACACATGCTCATTGTCACGACAACGGATGGTTTCCTTCATATCCTTACCTGTGGCATAATGTCAACGGACGGTTTTAAGTGCAGAACTTTAAATACTTCTGTCGTATCTTGGCGACGTAACGTGTTCCTGCCCGTGACCATGTCTGTTCGGTTTGCCTACTGGGTGCGAGCGAAAAATGTCATCGTCGCTGATAGAGACATCTAGCTTCTCACTACAGATGCTAATCACAGCGGCATCAGTGCTATCGGAATCTGGGGTGAGTTCGACGTTGTGGAACCTAAGGGAATTTCGTCTCCCATACTGCTCCAGTTCCTCGGTGTCCTCCTCTAGCTGTGCTATGCGATTGAACATCTTTTCATTTTCTGACATCAGATAACCGATTCTTTGTTCATATGCATCGATTTGTGCACCCTGGTCTCTGATCTTCTCCTCCAGAGGTTTAGTAGCAGATTCTACTGCGGCGTTTACAGCTGCGGATAGCATGGGAGAGAGGGCATTTGAGAGGACCGGGGTAAGGATTGGAACCAGCTTTGACACCAGCGAACTTACGAACTGATCGTGCGATAGAGTGTTTGTTATAAGTTCTGACACATTAGATACACTCAATAGATCGGACCCAGTATCGATATTGGATATATTTGAATCGGGATCGTTTGGTTGATGATCAACATCAGTAGCAACTGCATTTGTATCGCATGACTTTGGTAAATCAGACATACTTGCTGATCGGAATCTCCGTCTAATAGATCTCTGATCTTGGGGTGGGGTAATTGAATCTGCTTGTTTACGTTTAAGACTTGGGGTGGACATATATGTTTTGGTCAGTGTTCACTGAAGTGTTACGTACTCACAATACAGACAATATCAAATATCCTTCTTAATCCAAATCTTGAATCTCTAAAACTTCATAGTTCTATTTTCTATCACCTTGGCTAACATCAAACATCAAACCAGTTCATGTTTACCGACACACACAGATATAATTCATCCAAAACACCTTGTCTTATTTTTCTAACCACCCGCCACCATGACCGATCACGTGTTTAAAAAATAAAACTTTGATAGTGTAAACGCGGCCTTAATGTGTTTGTATCTACTATATGTTCTAAGTATGAAATAATTCATTGGAGAGACTTTCAATTTACATTGTTTAGAAAATAAAAAGTTTGTGGTTCTTTGCTTTTATTCATATCTTTGCATTTTATACAGAGATAAGATCTGCTTCCTTGTTCATTACAGTCTGAAATAAAGAGGTAAATAAGTATGAATAAGAATCAAACATACACAAAAACACAATAATAATGAATTCAATAGACATTATAGAGGCAAAACATTTATTTAGATTTAGGATAGCCATATGCATGCAGTCTGCTTATGAAAAGCAGTATTTACCGTATTTTCTTGTAAGGATTGATGAATGTGCAGAAACTTATTTCGCCATGTGTTCCAAATAAAAAAAAAAAAATTTGTGATTGATTTTAATCAATGACTTTAAAATACATGAGTTTCTCACCATTTCTGACAGGCGTCTATCAACGAAGCAATACTGACAGTAAACTCATCTTCACTTACGTGACCATCACCTTGAAATTGAAATTGATGGATAGGAATAAAATGGCACTGAATAAACCTTCTATATACTTAATTTATATCACAAACACTGATGATTAGACTTATATAAGTATAGCTCTTTTCACGACATCGTTCCTCAGTTGACTTCTGTCACCGTATTGTACATGGAACCTTCTTAATTGTCTACATATAACAGCTCTGGTCTCGACGAAAAACCTTCAAGGATAAGATAATGCTTCTAATTTTTACCCTCGTAATTGGGAGTTAAAGCCTACATGGTGCAAGAAAAGCCAAAGAAGCACTACGGCACTAGAGGAATGATATATCCTGATAGACAAATACTCTTTCTGTTATGGTGAAATTCTATTGATCACATAAATAGCTTTCCTCGTTTCTGTGATATTTGAACTTTCATAGACTCTCGCTATATAGAGACTTAAAGTGAGAAATATTG
Organism: Pinctada imbricata; assembly: GCA_033119305.1. Lineage (NCBI taxonomy): Eukaryota > Metazoa > Mollusca > Bivalvia > Pterioida > Pteriidae > Pinctada > Pinctada imbricata. The sequence continues at coordinate 44,730,480 of VSWD01000014.1, forward strand.
ATGATGACCATATCCCAATACACAGTACAAAATCGATAATCAGAAAAACATAAACCGAAGGCATACAAAATCAAAAAGCAGTTTCATTTGTCAGCATGGAAAAAAGATAAATTTAAGTGTTAACCTCTTTAACTTTAATTTCTTTTTTACATTGGTAGATTAAAAAGCCATGTTTCAAACAAGTTCCGATGCACAGACCAACGAAACTATCTTTTTTGTCGCCTTCCTGACAACGAGATGCCAAATCTGGTCAAGCAGGAAAATACAATGAAATTATATTTGATTTATTGTTATTGATTTCGGGACCTATTAATTATGATATTGTGAGCCTTTCATCTGGAAATACCTTTAGTTACCGTCTGTGTCGAACTTTTCGAACGCTCCCGGATGATTTTCAGCATCCTTGATTATCGACTGCACTTCTATCCTTGAAAGTTTTCCGTCATTGTCTGTGTCATACGAAGACAGCTGACACTTCTCAGCTACTCCTGCAGCGGCTGTCTGTATAAATAGATATATATGAAAATTAAATTTCATCGATCCACAGCGAATATCAAATACATTATGCTTGCTAAGCAGTTCAAGTATCATTTTTACGCTAAGCAGTTTGAATAGTCGGTTTTTAGTACTTGTGAAAGGTTCATACTTGATTCTCTTCTTTTCACAATCTGTACTAAAGCAATTCTACTTGCTAATTGTCATCGGTGCTTTATTTATCTTATATGGGTGAAATAATTTCATGCTCATAGAATTTAGCAATTCTAATGGTGCTTTATTTTTTCTTATATATTATACGAAACTACAAATGGTAGACTTTAAAAGAATTTTAATATGTTATGCTTATTTCAATTATAAATATTTAAAGGAAATTAACCCAATTACCTCAGTATCCCTCTTCCTTCCCCAAGTCCTATACAATCTATAAGCTTTGTATATTTTCTTTGCGCGAATTCGGATTCGCCAGCGTCGTCGGCGTCTCCAGGCGTCACCATCATCCATACACATCAAGAAAATCACAAGCAGGAGTAACAGCAGATATGCCTTCATTTTCTCCTTTCGAGCTGAATTTATCAAACAGATTAATATTATGTATTTTTAAATTTGTTTTTTTTTTCGTGTTTAATGAGCATGTGTTTCGCCGTGGTCGCAGCAACGTCATATTGGGGATAACCCTCTTACCTTACAATCAACTCTTTATTACGAATTAGCTTTGACATTCATAAATTGAAAAGGAAAGATTATTGTAACAAAGTTACCTGACCAGGCTGAGATAATTGAATTTCTAAAAATAGATTTAGAGTTGAGTATTTTTCTATGGATGAAATATGTTTGAAGTATTTATGACAATTTCGAAATTTAGGTTAGTGGAATATAAATTGCAAAAATACTACATAGTACTAGGTACTTAGTATTCGAAACGTGCATGTCTGGTCCATGCTGTAAATTTATCTGTACTTAAGGTAGAGCATCCTTCAGGTCTCAGATGCTAATTTTTCCAAAATTTCAACTTTTACAATATTTTCTATTTCATATATTTGAAATTTGTTCTAGACCTGATATACAAACCAAATAAAATTTGTGGTTTCATGATTAACATGAGAACGTAAGGAGTCTGAACTTTAACATTGGACCCTATGAGAAAGGTAAGAAAATACCAATTTTAGAGGTGATAAAATGTAAATATAAAATTTTCTTTTGCCAAAACTATGTTAGTTTGATACTCTGAACAATATTCTGAAGAGAAAAAATTGGGTATCCAGGCATGCAATTTTTTAAATTCTTACCTGAGGGACACTCTACCTTAGATGATGTTAATGGATTTGAAGACTTTTAACACTCATTACTTGAAATTTGTAGAGCTTACATGTATTTCACCTTGACAGATTTAATCTATTCCGGTGACCTACAGAAGCTCAGTCTTGAGATCGAAACGTATGATGTTGTGATTCCTTACGGGGAATTTTGATTTCTTTTTTCTCATCATTTAAGTGATACTGCACAAAACTGATGACACGATGCAGTAAGACAATGCCTAATAAGTAAGTCTCTTACATATCTTAAAAGTATATCGTTTTATTAAACACTTCATGAGTTCATCAAAGGGAATGATTTTCTGTCGTCGACAAACCATTGAAGCGTTTGCAAAAAAACTATGAACTTTTCATATACCTGGAGGATAGGCATTGCCCTACTGCAGCGGCTCATCAGTTTTGTAAAGATTAATTTAGAAAAAAAAACTTTGTAAGGAATCACAACACCATGCGTTTCGATCCCACGCGGTAGATCAGGTCAAAATAGATTTAGGGGTGTTGGTTTCATGTAGTTTGTTAAACAATAAAATGATTTAATTGTCGCATTCTCATTTAAATGAACTAGTTCAATGAGTTAAGGAAAAAGGTAATTTATGCTCTGATCAACGTACATGATTATTTGAAAATATGATCATTCAATACACATTATCACGACCAATAACAACGGTATTCTAATAGAATTAATAGTGGTGAAATAGTTTTACCCCCCTCCCCCCCCCCCTCATTCTTTAACAATGTATCGGTGTTTTGAAAAATTTCATATAAAGGAACTTAATAGAGTGCTTTTGTTTTTACTTTCGGTTATCATATTTATCCATTTTATATATTTTCGGACTAAGATAGTAACGATTTGATTTTTTTATGGGCCGGAGGTTTTTTTTTTTATTTTTTTTTTTTCCAATGTTGAAAATTATTCTTGAACTTTAAATTATTAAGCGTGGTTTTTCGGCCATATTAATTTAATATCAAACACGGAGAAAGATAAGGTGCAAAGGAAGAGTATATTAAGGCATCTCTTGCTAGCAGATTACTTCTTTTAAGGACAAGGGGCGATATGCCCCCTATTTGGCCGTGGTTTTACAGCAATTTCATAAGCCTTTGTTGTGTGTTCATGTTTTGTGTATATATAGATTAAGATCTGTTATTAATATTAGCGAGTCCGAAACCTGACGTCATTTTACCTATGACGTCATAAAAAGGCGCCAAAGTTGATTCGCTTGCGAAATTCTGTCGATTTTTATACGATTTTGAGTCGAATTTGACGGAATTCTACGTGAAGTCACACATTAACCAAGTTTATACTTTACACACAATTTCTTTGATTTATGATCTCACTTCTGGCAAAGTATCGTGTTGGTTATCGCCTGCGCTCTGTATTAACTTTAAATATATTTGTTGTTGATTTTTGTCGTATATCACTTTTCTCATGTCACATAAAATTTTTATTTCATATATTAGGTAAATATAAAGGAAGTGAATGCGTATTCTTTTTACTAATTTTTCGGTCAATTATCAAAATTTTTCTTTGGCTCGCTACCGCTCGCCAGTTCTTATAGTCTTTCTGAATAATTTAGCTATTCTGATCCATCCTTTATATACATATTCCTTTATCAATGTTCATAAAGGCATTTAACTCAAACTATATAGAATATTATTGCATGTACTTGTTAATGATAGAGGGTATAGAAAGTATTTTCTGATAAGTCAATATTTTGCTAAAAAATTCCTTAAATTTTAAGTACATGAATAAATGTCTGATGAGCGGTAGCGAGCCAGGAAATTTTTTTAGCGAGCTAAAGAAAAATTTTGATAATTGACCGAAAAATTGTAGACTTATGGGACAAAATGTTGCTAGTTTAAACAATGTTAATGCATCGTAAAATTTTGTGATTGAAAAGTGGGGGGAAGCGCACAAACATGGTTGTGCCCCCCCCCCCCCAACTTTTCAAAGTGGGGGGCATGTGCCCCCGCTGCCCCCCCCCCCCCCCCCCCTTCTCCTACGCCCTTGATTAAGTAACTTACATGTATCAATAAAAGAAAGTAATCACTTGAAGTGATCAAATTCTTTATAATATGTCTTATATCAATTGATTTATGTGAGATAGAAAGACCGGGAACAATTTTGAATTTTGTATCATTTCTGAAATATATATGTATCGCCCTTGACAAGAACATTTCCGTTGATACGAACAAGGAATTTGAATGAAAAATTAAAGATATACAGTGATCCTGAAAATTAATTTTATCGAAAGTTAACGTAAACTTTACTCCAAAAGGTCTAGATAGAGGAAAACAGGAGCCATAAAAAGTTTTATTTGAAAATATGCAGTACAGACTCTAATATTGTCGATTTTTTAATAATTAAATTTCAATATTCCTTTACAGTGTTTTGAAAGAAATGATTACAGATCAGTAAAGGTTTTCTACTAAAACTGTATTTAAGATTTTTTTAGTACACAATCCTTACCTTCTCAGAGCAGTGAAGTTAAAACTCGTGATGGACCAAGACTATATTTTGTCTAAGGTATGGTACATTTTATACATATTATCCAGGAAGAATCTTGCTTGTTGACCACGCACCAATCGTATCGTACGTCACAGATGGACAACACACGGTCATTGTTTTTCTGATACTGACCATCTAAGGTTACACATATTTCCAAGTAAAATGATTGAAATAGAAGATTAAAACGTGCAATATGTCACCAAATTATATCTGGGACTTTAATTGAAAATTTAAATCATGAAGAAGTGTATACAGGGGGGGGGGGGATGCATCAAAGTGTAAGACCTTTTTTAAAAAAAAGATATTATGAGAAAAGAGAAAACACATTTGATTAAATTTGAAATTTACTACATGTAGATTTGTCTTTTATGAATCTGTTATGTGTATGCGGAACGTAAGCTATGTGGATTCATTCTACGAATTTGGCATATTTAGTGTACTGAATCGACAATTTTTATACAGAAGTCTGTTTCCGGTGTAAGTGTTAAAACACTTCATTTTTCTTATTATCTACATTTTTCCTTTGCATTTGAGATAAAACAAATTAACGAACTTCTTCAAAAAAAAAAAAAAAAAAAAAAAATTTCAATATTCCTCTATAGTAAAAACTCAATACATTGTAGATGGCGTTAGTGGAATGAATTAGAGCTGCGCACCCCAAATTCAAAATGACGTTTTCAAATGTAACTACGAATGTATACGTTTGATTCGCCTGAAAATTTGAATTTGTACAACTTTGTAAAATTAATCAATTTTCATGGTCTCCGTCACTTTAAACTTCGCAAATGTAGAAAATAGTTTCCAGAAAATGAAATATTCTTTCAAGATATATGTGTTATGACCAAGAAAATATCGTAGAAACCAGGACGTTTGTTTGAATATTGCAATTGATAGAATCAACCTGATTTTTCATTTCAATTTATATTTATTCCATCAAAGTTATGTGTTTTTGTTTTTGTTTGTTTTTTTCTTATTTTTTTTCTTTTTTGTTTTATTGAAATTGCATAGGACATTATTTTTCATTTTAAAAGCGCCCCCAGTTTTCTTTCTTTTGGTCCAACTATATAGAACTTTATAACCTCGACAAGTTGAATATTATCGATCAGCATTTTTGTTCATTAAAAGCTCAAAAGAATGTTAGGCAATCAGGGGGAAAAAACCCGGGAATTTGACCATCGGGATCAAAGAGAACAATAACAGTACATGTATTAAAATTTTGTAGAAAATTCAGTCCTGTTGATGAAATAACATCTCCTGTAACCCGCCTGGCCTTTTCATTACCTTATTTTTTTAATCTTTCATGAACTAACTCACATATAGCTTTATTTCAGCCCATGATTTTGAAGAAATGTAAAACTTCAGCAATTTTGGCAAATTCCAGGCGGGAAGGGGTCCTAACCCCTAACCCTCACTCTCGATCCGCGCATTTAGTTAATTTCTTAATGTAAAGAAAATACGTAGATGAGATATTCCTTGTACAACGCGAGAAAGGTGTTATTTTTGTATCTGCTGTTTAATTATTAAAGTGCAGTAAACATGCATTTTGAAAACAAATGTTGTATTGGGGCAAACGGTTTATCTTTCTCTTGATTCTAGACTTCGTATACCAGGATTGCTAATCAAGCAATGCATTTTTGCCGAAATGCAGCCCAATTTCCACTGGAATATTATTATGTTTTGCCTAAATCTGGCAAAAACAGTATTAACTGATTATTTCAAAAATATTTCACGATCCTCAAATTCTAAGCAATTTTTAAAATTTGTCCATTTTCTAGATATTTATATCGAATATTTGGTAAAGAAATATCTGTGTTTGAGCTTGTTTATGCCTTGAATTGAATCATATTCCTGGCTCATTAAAATTCATCCCTCAGATCAAGAAACGTTAACATTCCGATATATTACGGTGTTCCGTTAGGGACATCGCTTCTTCGCGCTTGAAATGGATACGCGAAGAAGCAAAGTCACGATGCGAAGAAGCGAAGCTATGATGCGAAGAAGCGAAGTTACGATCTTCACATCGTAACTTCGCTTCTTCGCATCGTAACTTCGCTTCATCTTGTCTTCGCTCCTTCTCCGCCTCGCTTCTTCTCAGCTTCGCTTCTTCGCATCGTATAACTTCGCGTTACAATGTGTTTACGCGAAGAAGCGAAGTACCCAACGGAACACCGTACGATATGTGTCAATGCTGTAAATTGAGAAGAATTTGGAAAATTTATTCAAATCGGTGGTTTCTGGAGTGTACTTTCAAAGATTTTTTTTTTATGGAAACAGTAGTTTGCTTTCAAAGCATGTCTTTTTGGCACTGCAGGCGCACGGCTGTATCCGTCACTGCTCGCATTTAAATCGAATGTTTCGTAGACTATGTAGATGACCGTGAGTATGTGCTTTTTGTATTGTGGTGCAAAGAAAACAAAATCAAAATAATATTATCACGGTTAATCATATCCTTTGTTCACTGCCCTCATTTGAAAATGCAAACTTGGTAATGGACCTTTAGTACCTCCTAAGTTTCTATAACTTTTCCCGAAATTCTGTGCGAAAGAAAATGGAGAATGTATACGGACGGACAGACAGACGGCTGGCTACGTAAAACTCATTTGAACCTTTAACTCAAGTGAGCTTCAAACATTTGTCACATCCAAATGTCTTTATTTTTTCCAGTGCACGTAATCTTACACTTATCATAAATTCAAAATACGACGTTTTATACATGTATGACGTATTTATTTATTTAAAATGTATGCCCCCTGGTCGCATATTTTTTTTATATTATTTCATGAGGAAAGGATACTTCAACCTCATCGAGGGGCGGATACAGAATTTTCAGTGAAAGTGTTACTCATTAACCAAACGTCTAGGCGTCTGGAAGCCATCTCGAAGTTGGTTCACGGGGCGCAGTATCCCTCCTCCCCTACGAAAATTATTTAAACACTTTTCAGATTTTAAACAAAAGCAATCTGGAGAATTGCTATTAGACCCTAGAATCGTTTCAAAATACGTGGTTCGAACAGCGTTAATAGTTGGAACAAAATGTCAACATTTTTTTGTACAACCCTTTCTCTGATCAAGAGTGTGCGTCCATCACGCCCCCTTCTTTATTCGCTAATATGCAATTGTATATATAGTAATTGAAAACAAACGTACATGTAGAATGTATGGATATATTAAAGATTAAAGGATTGAAGATACTAGTAATACAAAATTGAGGAATACAAAGACCCAAGATACGTATTGGTTTATCAAACATTGCCGAAAATTTATATACATGAGAGCGCTTTGTGACAACGTCAAATAGCGAAAACGGCGTCAGAAGTGCGACGTCAACGTCTCACCAGGGATACTTTTAACGCTTTATTCGGCATCTAAACATTGTCCGATTCCTACAATTTATATACCAAATAACAGAGGAAGAAGTCCTCTAAACCCACAATAAAAGTCATTAATTTTCCGACACCGGCCATTTTAAGCCCAAAACGCCCCTTGTCCTTTGTAACACACCCCAGGTCACGAAAATTGACGTCAGAGCTACCACGTGTTTACTATGAAATGTTGACAATGACAAGCATTATAAACTTGAATTTGATATAAGTATAATCTTTGAGAATAGACGAAGACATTTCAGAAAATAATACATATGTGAAATCATTCTTTATATCAAATTTGATGCGATTCTGACCATGGGGGTCCTAAGAGGTAATCATGCACGCATGTACGTAAACAGAGGGTTGTGTGCTTTATGTGTAATTATTTTTCGATTTATAAACACAAGGTATACTTTTTTTGTACTTAAAATAAAGAGTGAAGATCAGACTTCAAGACTAGATAGGTGAAAGTGTCCACAATTTTTTTTATAAGAAAGAAATGTCACTTATAATTTGGTTGAAAACTGCATAAAATCTTATACAGCTGTCACACCTTAAGAGCGCATTGGAATGTATGTGTAAAATTTGTGCAGAACGAACGCTTGTGGTGTCAATATATCAAAATTTCGACTCAATTATAAATGTTTAATATTGTATGGTCAATTTCAATCATAATTCATGTGTGACACACAACAAAGACTACGTGGAATTAAAAGAAAAGGGGGGAGGGGTGTTCTTCAACCCCCTTCCCGCCATTTTCATTCCTCTAATTAATATGGAAAGTAATGTATTTTATCGCCGTAATGATTCTATTTTTCTTGGTAACTATTCAAACATCGAATTTTGTTGAAAATCAATTACAAAATAAGGCTGTAAACTCCGTTAAACGAATATATTGGGCATATCTTTAAGATAATGGAGTCGTGCAGTTAAGGGGGTAGGGGTTATGTTTTGTGAATTACGAGCTGCTATTTGATTAGATGCATTATCTTATGAGCTGTGAGATTTGTATATATGTTTTAAAGATAAAACAAACCAAAATTTATGAAAAAAAATTAAACACTTTTTTTTCTCAATTTTTAATTGCATTTTTCTATGTTTTCTAACTTTTACTTACGGACACCTGAATTATGCTCATATAATTTTCAAATATAAACAAAAAGCATTGATAATGATAAATCTAGTAATTAGAAAGTTAAATGAAGATCATGTGGCATAGTTGATGCAAATTTGTGTTTCTAAAAACGAATTAATGAGGAAAATTAAAAGCAAGGAAAATTGTGTATTTCGCCAGCTTTTACACAATAGGGTTACCTCTGATAGCACCGTACTTCATGGAGACGGATGAACATATTTTGTTGAAACTTGGAACATGACAAAGGTAGGTATTGATGTATATAATAACATTGTGAATTTGATTCAGATGTGAAAAGGTGAGCATCTTAAGGTCACATGGCTGTATAAGCCAATAAAATGTGTAACACACCCCAGGTCACGAAAATTGACGTCAGAGCTACCACGTGTTTACTATGAAATGTTGACAATGACAAGCATTATAAACTTGAATTTGATATAAGTATAATCTTTGAGAATAGACGAAGACATTTCAGAAAATAATACATATGTGAAATCATTCTTTATATCAAATTTGATGCGATTCTGACCATGGGGGTCCTAAGAGGTAATCATGCACGCATGTACGTAAACAGAGGGTTGTGTACTTTATGTGTAATTATTTTTCGATTTATAAACACAAGGTATACTTTTTTTGTACTTAAAATAAAGAGTTAAGATAAGACTTCAAGACTAGATAGGTGAAAGTGTCCACAATTTTTTTTATAAGAAAGAAATGTCACTTATAATTTGGTTGAAAGCTGCATAAAATCTTATACAGCTGTTACACCTATAAACACCAATAATTTAATAAATTGAATAATGATTATAGTCAATTTTAGTAATGGATTCAGGGCTTTTTGTCTATCGTCATATGTCCCTCTGTTGGATGACGATTGAGTCACAAGAATTCATATATTGATGACGTCAACGAAATCACGCGATGACCCAGTATTCGACCACCCGCTAATACCGTAATATCTAAAAAAGGAGTTCCTTGCGTACAATGTATCAGCATCTATATATTGCATTATATCAATTAATAAATACAGAGGATATTTGACATTACAAATTCTGTATTACAGATAAAGGCGGAAATTGAGGGAGGGGGGAGTTGAGGCTCATAGGAATTCTAGGGGTTGCACGGACTTCGCAACACGGATTTAAGATTGAATAAGTATTTATCTCTCGATTTAAATCAGGATAAAAATAAGATAATAACTATGGAAATCGATAATTAGAAATAATACTAATACAAAATCACATACTGATGTAAAGATTAAGAAGAAGATATTAAGACAGTTTTCTATTAACTTCAATATTTGTTGAAAGAGGAGAACTTTGGTAGAACATTATTTAAAATAAGCATCACAGAAGTACATGTACCTTACAGCCATTCAGTCTCAAAGTCGAGAAGGCAAGGCAAAATTGTGAGAATTCCCATCGAAACTGTTGCGAACCCCGGAATGAATAACATTCCGAAGTGAGACCAGGTACCCGGGTAATGTCAGCGTCTCCTGATTGCATGCAACATCCGTCGCAACAGCTCCATGGAAACCTGTCAAATTCGCTAAATTGTCTCGTTGTACATATCAGGTAAGTATGTCTTGTTTGGTAATGACGACAGTCATTCAATCACTGAAAAACATTTGCAGTACCCAAGATTGGATTTAACTGCTTTTCCAATTTAATCTGCAACTAGATTATAATATCTGCATTTTCCTGAATTCTCATAAATGTGTTTTCATGAAAAAAAATATGAAAAATACATATTACCTTTGTAGCAACATTTGTCATGTTCAAAATTTCCATGATATTATCATTATAAACATCGATTTAACAATAGTGTAATTAATCAATTTATTGTCATTTTAAAGGTTAATCAGTAGTCGTATCAAAACTTTGACTGTAAGCAGTAAATGATAATCGAATACTGGTGCAAGTGGTCAAATATAAGAGTAATTACGGTAAAAGGGATTCGTGTCTCATTACAGCATATCCAACTGTTCAGATGGAATGGATTTGTTGACTGATCAAACATTTTGAATAGACTAAGCGTTCTCAATCGAAATAACCAGGTATTATCATTATCAGGTATTTCTTTCAGAAATGCTCTCTGAATCTTAAGTGGTCGAATCCTACATTCTATTACTTCTGGATTAAATCCAGGCAGTGTTGCATCCCACTGGGTTAAGTACCCGAAACGCTGCAAATTTAGTTGTTCTAAATGATGTTATTGAATATGAAGACCTTAACATTCTTATTTTTGGGTTCAACGCCACATATTATAAATTTCGGGTTTTTCTTTCATTTCGAGTGAGACTATTCAAACAAAGTACATTGTTGCATGTTTCACTTACAGTACATGTTTGTTGTGTTTGTCTGTCTGTGTCATTTTTGGTTGTCTTGGATTGTGTTCCTTTTTATCGTTCCACATCTATCATATCTTTAAAGGATGTGTATTACCTATTCATTGTGTATTTTCGATTCTGAATTTGCCTCTCAGACTTTATTTTACTTTATGATTCATAATCAAAATCAAACCCTATGATTTTCAGAAAAAAGTCAACTGCAGAAAAATGTTATATATAGTGTATGATCTATTTTTTTTTTAAACATCTTCACAATTATATCGAACAAACAAGTTGCAGTAAAAAATAGGGCGCGTTTTATCATGCCGTTGTTACTCAGCCAGTCACCTCGCTACTGATCTAAGACAGTTTGACGTTGTCATGGACAATCATTTTAAATGCCACTGTACGTAGAATCATTCGCGGTATATAAATCGTCGATACTTTTGCGGTCAACTTTGTACCGCGAAAAGTTGTTTCAGTGATTTAAAATTCCACATGCATAACTCAATACTTGCAAGCGCGGATCCGCGAATCACTGTCCGTGCGATATTGTTCACTTTTCATAAAACCGCGAACAAAAGTACCAGTGATTCGACTCATACAGTATACAAGTTCAATGTGCAACCGAAATCATTAATGGTGGCGCCACTCAAACGTGTCCAAATATTTCAAATACATACATGTATAGTCAAGTGCATCGAATAATGAATCATTTTAAATAGCAATTCCCTGTAAGGACCAAAATAATTTTAATAGCACGTGGAAATAGCATGTCTCCAATTTTGGAGATTTTTGGTATGGAAGGTGAATATGATGTACTGAAACAAAAAAAAACTTCCTTTTTACAAATGAAGTTTTCGTTGCCATGGAAACCATGTTTAAAATTTTAGGTATCAGTAGAATACTTGTAACATGTCATTTTCACAAGGCTCGTTTCCACGGTAACAGCTATTATAGTCAACTGAAATATCCTTAATTTTTCTCTTTATATCTTTCACTGTATAAATACTACACGAGAAGTATGCTTCCGCCCGCTATCTGATTTGAAGAGGCCCTTTTTAAGACCGAAAAAGCTCCTAACTTAACATGATTTTGCTCAATTTTAAGGGCAAATAATCTGAAATGTCAAGCTAACTTGATTTCTACTGCCTATTATCTTTTAAGATTAATCCTCGATCTTTAAGAAAATGTTAAAATTTGAGTGGGACCTCCTCACAATTTTATTCAAAAGGGTATAAAAAATGGTTACCATGGTGACATTCTGTTCAGTGCTATTACACATAGAGTTCTTTACTGGTAAATTTTCAGCTGTCCGTTATATATTTTTAAGCATTTTTTATCAGTGCAAATAAAAGAGCATTATGTATTAAAAAATCACCTTAAAAGTTTTCAAGGTCACAGGACCCAATGTCAAGGTCATCTTGAATGCAATTCACAAAATTTGGCAAAATTCTTTGATTTTACAAAAATATGAGAGGCAGTTACTCAAATTTCATGTGGTATTGAGTAAAATAAACACAAAGTGATTTTGGATATATCCCCTATTTATTGACCAAAGTTGCAAAAATCTATAAAAACAATGACATCCTTGATTTGTGGCTTATATTTATGCATATATATATATAAAAAAAAACGTGAGATTATCATGATTTTTGTCTGGGGCTTATTTTTTGTAGGAAAAATGTTCTAAACTATAAATTGTAATGTTTTTCCACCTATCGGTCCTAATTTTAGAAAGAAGTATCTTTACACAAATATATGACAGTCAAGCCTAAAATTAGTAACAATAAATATTTACATTACTAGTAAATTTCCCACGTTGAACGCCCATTAGGCAACTAGAATTGTATTCCAATAACTTGGGTTGCTTTCGTGACGCCACGTGCAAGTTTTGCAGGGATGGAGAATTTACCAAAGCCATGATATATTTGACGCTGTTACAGGCAAAATGTGCGATGTTCATGCAAATAAAAATGACTGATAATTAGGATAAATGTAAATATAAGTAATGACTGTCTTACTTTTGGTGTTCATGGGTGTATAATTCTGGTTGGACACGTGCAAATTTTCCGAGAATCGCTTCATGATTCACGGAATTTGCACGTGACCAACCAGAATTATGCACCCATGAACACCAAAAGTAAGACAGTTTTTTCTTAATTAACAACAAAAATGCAAATTTTATTGAAATTGGAACCTATATTTTGAAATGAACTTGAACTTAGAGTCAATGACCTTGACAAAGTTTGGAAGTGCTCAAATAAAGAATAATTTCTTCTGTTGTCCCTACATAAAGCTTTATAGTAGAGCAACGAAGTCGCTAAATTTGAAATCTTAATCAACCCATCTTACACAGGGCTAATTTTTACATCAAACGAAAGAATATAACATGGGACATGAGATTTGACCTGTCGTAAAAAAATCGTATGGTCAGAATTACTGTAAATTCAGAAAAAAGCGGAAAATTAGTTAAGTTCAAAATCATAGATATTTTAACAAAAATTATCATCCTTTAATAAATGAATAGTCAAACTAACCGAAATCAATGTCAATATGCTAAATGAAGTCAAAAAAAAATTTTTTTGGATCAAATTGATTTTTCTAATTTCAACTTCATGGATGAATGAGCACAAATTCTAGGATAAATTGGTAAGATTGAATTTTATCAATTCTTTCACTTCAGTATTGAGAATGTTAATTCGAAGATAAAAATTAACAAACAGAAACGATATTTTGATATGTGAATGTGTTTTTGGAAAGTTTGATAGAGATCGATTGAAAAACTTAAGAGTATCAGGCAAATAAAGCCTCCCCCCCAACTTTGTTATTAGCGATTTACTGCAATATAAACTAGGAGATTTTAACATATAATAATGAATGTAAAGTATCGCTTTATTTCAAAGAAGACGACAAATTTACATATATAATTTTGAAAAATATTTTCTTTTCTGTACTATCTCTGTTCTGGTAATCTCAAACATTGTGATATGGACGCATTTTGTCAGCCGAATTTTAGAAATATTAAGTATAACAAAGATTTTATGATCAACAAAACATTGAATTATGCAATGTATTTTAGTTCCACAAGTTAGTAGCATAGCTGCCTAGACGACCCCATCACATTCAAGGCAATCATGGCATTTTCTTTCTCTGTTTGACCTCGTGACAAAAGTTGTCGCTAAACGTAGCTTAAAGGCATCGTTCTACATGTATTGTCGTAGCAAACTGACCTGACCGGGCTGAGCTTATTTTCACCTGGTCATCGGAAGAGTTTACTTCTGACCAAGTGATAAAAGCCATATAAAATTGCAGATAATGGGTATTTACTCTAATTACGATATGCATTTCATAATCTATCTACCCTAAAATTGTATCAATTCGTCTCATTTGCTTGATTGAATTAGCTTGTCTTGGTCAGGTTAGTTTGCTACGACAATAGGTAATAATGTAGGATAGCCTCTGATTTCTAATTTTGGTTCTCTAGTTTCTGATTGGTTGATCGTTGATGACCATTGTACGATATCAACGATATTGTATGTTTTTGTTGAGTTTGGGTTTTTTTTACTGTCTGTTTATTGTTTTTGTCTATAATGGACATTTTTCAAATTTCTCTGCAATTGTTTCTATATAAATGAAACGTAAAAGATATCAAAAATAGTGAACATCAAACAACCACATTTACAAGAATCAAAGACGTTCACATAAAACTACCAACCGAGAAGCAATCTTTAGCAATATTAAAATAGAAACAATAAATTTAAGGGTGCTCTTTTCTCTGAGGTCCTACGATGAGCTGTCAACATATCGGTCTCGTCGTTATAAAAATTAGATTTTACTATGTTGTATCGCATCTTGAACTCTTTAATATCCATCGTTGAAGACCGATGCTTTGCTGTGGTAATAGTTTCTTCTTGGACACATTTCACTGACTATTCTTTGCGTCATACATTTAACACTTTTTCAATTTTATTTCTTTATTCGAAACTCTTTGGGAAATACGGCCATTGACGCGTCAACATTCTAGGCTCCTGTTTCGGCGAATTTTCCGTTGTCAACATACGGTTCCTCTTCGTGATATAGCCGTTTATTTGTTATATTGTAGATGTATGTAGTCCTTATTAATATAGGAACTGCCCAATTAAATTACCAATATTACATATGACAATGTGGTGTTTGTGCTTATGTATAGCATTATGAATTAAACCCCCCTCCCCCAACGTGACCCTTGAGGACTTTCCATTGGATCTCGCGGAGACATCAAAGGGGTTCTCTGACGCAGTATATCTTGAAAAGCATCCACTTGATTTTGTAACAGTTACAAATCTAAACGAAGAGTAAGTGCGGATGCTAAAAGGGATAAATTGCACGACGTTTAAAACACAGATAACGAAGAGCCCAAACTCTGACCAATGTACTTTACATGTATATTCACATCTCTGTGGTACTGAAATAAACATCAAAAGATATATTTCGTAGCTTTATGTAAACTTAATGTATTTTTCTTCAGTTCACGTATTTTCATTTCAACTTGTCACGAATTGGTTTCCATACACGGTCTTACCACGACATAACAAAAAGAAGTATTTTTCATTAATTTTTAAACAGTAGGATGTAATTCCACTTTCTGCGTTTAACTTTTATCAAAAATATGTTTGTATACCGTTTGATAGGTACGATTTCATAGAAATTGTGGTAGACCGAATCTTCATCTACGGAAACTAATTTGTGAAATGACGCTTAAATCAAAAGTATATACGCTTTAGGTTTTTACATTTATCCCTTTAGAAAAATGATCGATAAAAAGGCATTAGAAATAATAAACATGTATTTGTCGATATGTTTCGAGACAAAAATTTAGTTTCTGTGCTTTAGAGAAAATATTAACACGGATTCTTCATATTTCACAGAAATTTGCATGAAACTGCAATTTTTTGAGAGAGGAGAAAATATTCTTCCTCCAAATCAATTATATAACATGTGTACATATCTATTGCATTGATTGCAACGACTTTCTATACAAAAAAAAAGAACAAAATATAGGAATACCGAGGATATAAACGATAAATATTTTCTTTTAATTTTTCACGATTCTATCGCTTTTTACCCAATCTAAACAAAATCTGACCGTGGCATATTCTTTACGACAACTGTATTTGAAAGCAGGGGTATTCAGCAAAAAGTTCAGACCAAATTCAGGCCTGTGTGTTGATTAAACTCGAAAACTAAGCTTCTTTTTTAAATTGGTCGCTCTACTATTAGCAATATAAGTTATTTAAACTATGATAAAAATCAATTTGAAAAGATATAGTCTTCATGTGTCAAATGAAAAGTTACCATGGCAACCATTTTTGACCTCAAAATCTAGGGAAACATAACAAGGTCCCACTTATTATTTTCAATGATGATGCTTGTCATATGAAATCTATTTTGATCTGACAACAGTGATGGTTTTATCAGCCTGACATTTTGTGTTTATTTTCCTAAAAAATGGTAAAAACTGAACAAAAATAGACCTCAATTTTGACCTTATTTTATGGCCATTTTTGACTGATTTTGATTCGATAGGATTCGGCTAATTGAAAGAAATTTCAAAACATTGTTAATTTTTGTAGAAATAGAGGTTTTAAAGAATATAAGTTGTTAATACCAATCAACTCTAACAATGGTTTCCATGGCAGCATAATAACCAAAGATGACTTATTTGACCATGTTTAGTGCTATAAATAGACAGACCTCGTTTCCATGGCAACCGGAATATTTATTTTCAAAAAATTGTTATTTTTGTATTCAGGGCATTATACATAGTACCATTTATAGAGAAAATCATAAAAAATCCATGATATGCTATTTCCAAAATATTATGGTCCTTACAGAGAATTGATATTAAGAAACATATATCATTTTAGGTGCATCTCATGCGAATATCAGCGATTGATATCTTTTTCGTAATGTTCTTTGTCGAAACAGAAGGAGCAAATGTAGTGGATATATATATATGATTCTACTTATACATTAAATGAATACATCAATGCAGAAAATGCAAAAGTAATATAATTACTAAGTAAAGCAATTTTGAAGTGAAAATACTTACATGTACATTCTTGATATCAGAGTAACGTTATGCTTATATATTCATACATCATATTGTTTGCAAAAAATAAAGCGAACATTGGAATTTTGATCCTATGAAAGTGTCAGTAAGGATGTACATGTGCCTTATAGCCTAGTCAAAATAAACTTTAACCTAAAAGAAATTGCAACAAAGCAAGTTTTAGTTTCCATGAGTTCTATTTATCAAAATAAGATGTTCCAAGAAGTTTCTATGAAAATATACCCCGTACATGTGCCTCAAAATTAGAAAATAAATTACACATAAATTGTGTCACATTTATGCCCTTTGCCGTGTGGAGCTCGTAAAAACGTTCCTCGCGAGGGGTTTGACAGTAAGTATTTTGAATGTTTTTCCCTGACATTGTCGCCATAGCACTTTCTACATAGACATTACCTCAGACAGTGCATGTATTTTATATGTTGTTTCATTTCGTGCGTGAACATCGATGGCGGGTGCGGCTAGCCAAAAGGGGATGCTTACTCCTCCCGGGCACCTATTTGGTGCTCAATTGTGAGTGCTGTTGGGATTGTCGTCAGGATCTTCTTTAACTCATTTATTAGAATCTAAAAATCGAACAACGTTAAATATCGCCGTTTACACTGAACATTACATTTAAGGTGCCGTGTTGACTTATTATCCGATTACATTCTAACAGTTTCTGTTGTTTTATGCACTAAATCTGACGGGTTGTTTTATGTAAATGAAATATACGAACACAATGATTCTTAAAAATTCAGTCTACTTCGACTTGTTTTTCGTGTTTATACGAATTTCCTCTGCTTCATGACGTCGGGTGCTAGTTAGAGTTGTCCTTTTTGCCAATACTGATCACTGCTGTTGTTTTATTTTCGAAGTAAATGGCCCTTTAACTTATCAAAAAATAATAGAAAACGCACCATAATTTAGATAAGAAAAATATTGCCGGCGAGGAGAATACCTATGAAAAGCTTCTTAAAGATAACGTCTGAAAAGGGGAGGAAGGTGACCCGGGAAGGGGGGGGGAGGTGACTGAATATATTAGTCAGTGACACTGACTTGTAAAATATAAGCGAAGAACGATATATACGGGCGATATCTTACCTTTGTATTTATTTATCTATTTATTTAATTATTATTTGTATGTCTTTATTTGTGAAAAAAAAGTCACATTTAAATTTGTTCATTTATTTATCCATGAGGTATATATATTTGTTTAAGAATTCTATTTTCAATTTACCGATTTATAATTATTTCATTATTTTCTCAGTCTTGCCATTTTGGTTTTAACATTGGAAATTATTTTCATAATATTTGCGAACAGAGGAGCTTTCCTGTCATAAAATTTCTTCCTAAGGCTGATCAGTTTTAAATTTATTTTTCGAATAAAAAATAAACTCAGATAAGAATTGATATCAGATAGCAGAATTTGAGAATGTATCCACCGTACGTACCAAATTTCTAGTAAAATCAGTTTTGACTCTTAAGGTGTATAAAACATGAAAATAATTGATAAGAAATTATATATCATTGTCTATTCATTTGAGAGTATTACAAGTGCCTGGGGGAAAAACATGGAATATGATAATTCAGGTATTCAAAATTCAGTATTGAACAAATGGGTATTCCTCTTTTTTCATGTTGAGCATAACAGATCCTAAAATAAAAAAAAATATATGTGGACATTTACTTTTTTTAGATGGAATATACGTGAATGGGAATTCTATATTAATTTGATTGATTAAATATTCATTCCACAAATTTACATATCTATAAAAACTAAAAGCCATCTTCATAAATCGTGGCTCTGATGCGTCCTAATTAACTGTCCAACTCTATAGAATAGGACGGTTAGGACGAATGGGAGCCGCGATTAATGAAGAAAAGGTCAAGAATTCTTCTGAATTTACTCAAATATTAGTGAAAATTTAGTCTTTAAAATAATTTTCCAAAAATGGTGGCGCATTCCCATCTCTAACGTACGCGTATTTGGGTAAAATGTCATATCGCCCCTTTGGAAAAAAAAATCTAGATTCGCGCATATGAAGCAATTGATATGATTTTATAGTAAAATACAGTTGCGCAAACGGTGAGTGCACATTTTCTATCCTATCGTATGGAGCAGCTATCCTATCGTATCGGTCAATTTCTAAGGGGTATCTTAACGGTTTCTATCGGATTTCCTATCCTATCGGGCTTTATGGGTTCCTATCGGGCGCTATGGGTTCCTATCGGCTTCTATCGGGCGCTATCGGTTTCTATCGGGCGCTAGTATTTATATCTTATTGTGCTATTAGTAAGGACGTCTGCTTATATATTTTATTTATTAAATTATTTGTTTCTCGAAAAAGATCAATCATAATAATAAATTAAAAAAAGAAGAAAATAAATATCACTAGAAAATAAACACTTCCTCCGCTGAGTGGCGCCGTATTGGAATGTTGTTAATTATTTCATTGAGAGGTACGTCGACGGGGAATTTTTATCAAATTAATATTGTAAGATAAATAGTGTGGATTAAAAATACTTCCTTTGTTCGGACCTTCTGAATTTAAATAAATATTCGATATTATAAGAAAAAATGATTCGTAGATTCAAAATGTTCAAAAGTAGGATTTTTCTAATGTTTGAAATTTTAATTCTTTGATGGGGCTGGTAGATTTCAATCATTAAATGACTGGGGTCAACGAAGGGAGAATTTGCGTGAATATTACGTATATAAAAGAAAAACCTATAAAATAAATAAACAAAAAAAAAATAAATAAATGAAAATAAACCAACCGGATTCTTTAACGTTATCAAAGTGACTAAATTAGGGACTTGAAAAAATAATTGTCACCCGCGTTCTCTTTAATTAATTCTATTTACCTGTGTGTAGGTAAGTAATTAAGGTAATAAATTAGTACAAATAAACCCGTTTGATGGCCTCATAATTAATCAATTTGTTATGATAAGCAAACTTACTGAAGATGGCGCTGCATGATTTCAATTTGTGTATAATTGAGGTCCGCGAAAGGAAATTTTTTTAAGCGAGCTCATAAACTTATCAGGTTAATTCAAAAAGTCATGCAATTACATGTATAGAATAAATAATAAAAATGAATGAGTAAATAAATAAACCAATTTACTAGATACTTTTACAATATCAAAATGACTTAGCGATCTGAAATAACTGAATATCATTTATGCGCATTCTTTATTTCTTAGTTAAAAAACATAAATGTCCACGTTAGTAAATAAGGTAACTAATGCGTAAATATGAACCCTTTCAATGGCCTCATGACTTATAAATAAACTTAGTATTATTAATCGAGTTTATGTTTAGATAATAAGTATGAATTAATCAAACACTCATCATTAAATTATTTATATGATTTGCTATATGAGTAATCCCATAGAACCGATAGGAACCCATAGAACCGATAGAAGCCGATAGGATCCCATAGAAGCCGATAGGATCCCATAGAAACCGATAGGATCCCATAGAAACCGATAGAATCCCATACAAACCGATAGAAGCCGATAGGATACGATACGATAGGATAGAGTGTTCTATCGGGCCTATCGTATGGGGCAAATTCTATCGGTTATCCTATCCTAAGGGGAACGTATCCTATCGTATCGGAAAATTGCGTGCACTTACCGGTTGCGCAACTGTACATGTATTCAAATACAGAAGCTATTACGTATGACCTTTCTTTGACCATGATCATGTTCTCTTTTCAACATAAAAAGCGTATATTCCATGGTAACTGTTGATAGATCTATGATACATTTCTCTTGAGAAAAAAGAAACTTAATGGTCGTTTATTATGGGGATTTAGGGGCTCAACCTTGTGACAAACAAAAACCACCTTCACCAGTCAATGGCCAATGGCCCCGTTCGCCCCCCCCCCCCTCCCCCTTGTTTCAGGAATATAGTTGACCAACTCATGGCAAGTACGCCACTGAAATAAACATTATATTAATTTAATGTCTTTTGAAATAAAAGTACCTTTTTGTGAAGTTCATTGTGGACTCTCAAATAAGTAGATTTTGCTATATTCACTAAGTCCAATCTTTAATAATGGACGTATTTAACCGATTCTTTTATTGATAAAATTTTCTCTTTCACTATCTATTTCAAATTTGATTTTATAAGAGTGCTCTGGATATTATGATATGTGAGTATTAACACTTCTCAATAAATTTACAAAAAGAACAGACATTTATTATGAAAAATATATAAGTTTTACTGTTTTCCCCATTTTATGAATTTTTTTCTTTAGTATTTGCCCCAAAAATCACAGTTTGTCCTGATTATATGATTGTAACATTAATTATATGTTAGTTGGTATACTTAGTAACAATTACAATGATTGAATAATTTCTTGGAGCATTCCGTCTTTCAAATAATAAATTTGCCCAGTTTTCGGTGCCCTTTAAATGTTTTATCCGGAAAATGGTACTTAGACACCGATTTCGTCAATAGAAACTTGTGATAACTTAGTCGACATATAATAGGACGTGTTGAGGCAAAAACGCTTTCGTTGCAATTTCTTTGAGGTAAGGCTAAAATTAAGGCTATTTTGACTAGACTATTAAAAGAAGTAATATAAACTTACCAGATTAGTATTCTGCACGCCACTTCTAGCGGATCTATGGAGGATGTATTTATACATTTTTCTGGTAATCAAATTGTAACATAACGTTGCCCAAATACTTACATGAAGTGTACTTATGTTCGTAAAGTCTGTCGCAGATGGGCTATCAGGATTTCAGCGAATTAACAATAAAATAAGAATAATAATTTATTGTGCATCACGTGCATCTAATAAATATATCGGCAATATTCAATTAACATCAATAAAAGAATATTTAGGAATCATAGATTTAACAATACTACGCACGAAAAAAAAAAACGAAGGGCGATTCTGGTTTTGCTCGAGAAAGGATGAAACCCAGAAATATTTTACGGATACTTCAATCAATAAATCTTACGCATTACATGTATTATAAAAATAATTATAGTTTACATTATAGCAATATTTATGTCCCTGAAAGTCAAAGAAAAGCTAATGATATTGAAATGGCATGGCCACAAAAGATAAATGAAAGAAGAACGAAGATCGAATTGCCATGCATTAATCTCAAAATAATTCATAGAGTTAGTAAACATTATTTGTTTACATTTGTCTTGATATTAGTTTCATCTCAATTAGCTCACAATTGAACGTAAAAGAGAATTGGACAATTGGAGCTGAATAAGGACGCCATTATGTCATGCCAGTAGCAGATGTTGTGGTTATCCGAATTATATGTGCACTACCCAGCCGCTTTTCCGCTTATTCAAATGTCTCGAAAATGAAGTGTAAAATAACCTACTCACAGTATGACGACCACAAATCAGACAGTAACGAAGGAGCCCAAGCAACAAAGATGGATATTTAAATGGATATAAAAACGGGGCGTACAAAATACATTCCTTTCTGTGACGACTGTAGCCAGCTCATGCATGTTACACACGAGGAGTCCTACCGACATTCATAGAGGACCCTATCTTCTCTAGGGATGTTGACATGGATTCCCGTAGTCACAGTCAAGGAGAGCGCAAGTCTTAAGAATCTCTTGGAAATATTATAAAAATTCATACTTGCACTAGACTCTGGAGACTGTTTTATATATTTGTAGCCTATATATCTTTATCTTTGGTGTTTCTATGGAGCTGCGATATTGTCTCCATGTGCTTGTCAGAATCTTCTTTTCTCGTCACAAAGTTCTTTTTGATAATTGTCAAGAAGGTTAAAGTCTTCTGAATGTAATGTTTGAATTCCAATTTTAGGCATGAGGTTTGACAATCATTTTACTGACACAATTACGTCATACAGCAAGACATTTCATTCAATAAGAGATGACTTAGAATGAATTAAAGAAAACAATAAAAGCGTACATGATAACGTATTCTGAAATGACGGGATAAAGCTGACAAACATATTTACAGATTTAACGCTGCTTTTTCTATTTTCTTAAGAATACGTTCAGCTGTTTCGCTGTTCTTCTGTCTGTATTTATTATGTACCTAATTTTTGCGAGAACATGTGTAATTAAAAGCAGTTTGTATATCTGTCCGTCCGACTAATTCTTCGTCTATCCGTCATTTACAAAAACTTTAACATTTGACATTACTTGTAAATGGTGAATAATAGGGCTGTCATATTTCACATTGAGTACTCTTTGACACAAGTCTACCTTTCCATGAATCCCAGGATTTTGACCTTTTTAGCTTGACCTTAGCGATTGACGTACTTTCAGAAACATTAGCGTCGGGCATAACTTTAATTTTTTGTTAGGAGAAATAGGGCGTTCATTTCTCACATGTGTACCTATGAGTTCGGCCTACTTTTTAGAATTGTAGCCTTGTCTTTTACTTTTGAAGGGTTATGGATAGGGCTTTCATATGCCGCATTTGTATTCCTTAGGACAAGACCTTTCCATGGAAACCGAAATTTTGACCTTGGGATTCGACGAACATTTAAAGACTGTATTCATGACCCTAATTTTTGAAAGTTTAGTGACATATCTTTACTATTTATCATGTGTACTTTTCATTACAAGGCCTTTCAGTGGATACAAAAGTTTTTGAGCTTGTGACCTTGACCTCGGAGTTTGAACTACTTTTAAAACCATTTACATTGACCATACCGTTTGAATGATAAGTGTTATAACTTTCGTATTCTACATTGGACACACTTTTTATACCGTATGACCTGGACCTTGGACTTTGACGTAATTTTAGAGACATTATCAACGAACATAATTTTTCAATGGACAAAATTATAATGTTAGTACTTTCCTATTTCACATGCGTTTTCTTTGTTTCAAAATCTTTCCCTTGGTATCAATTATTTTGAAATTGACTCTAACTTGAAGTTAAACCTATTTTGAGATATAGAAAGATTGTGATTGAATTTGAGCTAGATAATAAAACGTTGAGATGGGTCTGCATGTATTTATTTAAAGACAAACTAAAAAAGGGGGGATCTACAATCTATTTTTTTTTTCTTCAAGAATTTTGCTTTTGCGTTCTGTGTTTAACCTATCCTGCTACGTTTTTCGGTACATTTTTAGACATAATAATTTTCACACTCTTGGGCCATATTACATTGTTTAGATAGAGGATCACTGGCGAGGGTTAAGTACCCGAAACGTGCATGTCTGATCCATACTGTAAATTTATCTGTTCTTAAATGATGCTATTGAACATGAAGACGTTTGACGTTCATACATTGATTAAATGTAACGTTCTGAATGCTGTTATGAAGAATGCAAAATTAATATTGACTACATCATTGCCTGAATAAAAATCATTTATGCTTTTCATTCTTATTGACAAAAGAATAAATAAAATATCTACATTTCTTTGCAAATTTCTTGAGATTCACCAATTTTTGATACGTCAAAACTATACGGTACTTTGACAATGTCATTGTAAAATATACTTTTTATAATTTAAGCAGGTATTTTGACATACAATAAAATACTTAGATCGTTGTAGTTATCTAACATGATTAAAATATATACATTTTGGAAAGTAAGTAAACAAAATTGTCAGTTGCATTTTATTGTATGTCTATTATTGTTTATGTTCGAACTACAAGTGCACTTGTCCAGGATTTTTATAACTTGACGTATGCAGCATCTGCAGTTTGCAGACAAATATTACAATTTGAAACATTGTTGAAACGTTGCACACATTGTCTCGATTGTTTACGGTACCTTTCAGGTATCTAGTGAATTACATAAGCGTTCGAATGAACAATGATTTGTGATCAAAGACACAACCGAAGGATTCCATTTAGTTACCTTGTACTATTTAGACATGCTTATTGAACATAGGAAATTGTATACGTGGAAATAAATTCAAGTTATCAAAATAGAAAAAAATACCTGGTTGGCAGATTAGATAATTTTAACAGATTTTGGCCATATAACATTGTTTAGATTGAGGATCACTGACGAGGGTTAAATACCCGAAACGTGATATCTGGTCCATGCTGCAAATTTATCTGTTCTTAAATAATGCTATTTAATTTGATGACGTTTAACACCATACAGTCAGAAGAAGAAGAACTTGATAAATACTTCTATTTCGGTGTTTATTAGGTGTGAGTTGGTATCGTTGGTATATTTGTAGTCGTTTGTGTTTCTATTGTGCGAGTAGATGTTCCTTGTACCTTTTGCGTCTCTGTCTGTGGGGTCTGCTCTGTGTTTTTTCTTGGAGTTTTTCTGTGTGTGTTGCAACTGATTGTTTTTGGAGATTCCCTCCTTTCTTTTAGGATGGTTTCAATTTAGATTTTTTTTTTATATGACCAATGAAATATTATATTTCATGTCATTTTTTGGCTGGAAAAAATCCTACTTAATCAGTAAATGACAAATTCACATCCTAGCCGTTAGCAGAATCCAAAAATCAAAGTTCTTAACAAAATATAAAAGAGAAGTCTCTCATGAGAAACGAAAAGTCAGTAAAATGGACGGAGATATTTGGGCATAATGTTGTCCTACGACACCGATTGTCACATGAACACCTCACTTTATGACAAACGTGACGACTTCAATTTTAGCATTACAAACTTTCATTTTCTGAGTAGCAACATCCCTTCATCGCCAGCTTTTGACATGTTCATATCTCAGTCGATACGCTATGCCAGAGCAAGTACCAAATATATTGAGCTATGCGTCTTTCAGATAAGTTTCTCAGCCAGAGATATGTTTTTGACCGACTAACAGCGTCGATGAGGAAGTTCTAAGGTCGATATGGGAAACTCGTCATACACTATGATGTCCCACTCTCCAGAATGGTGGATAATATTCTGTCATAGACCATTTGAACCATCCAACCAAAGATTGTACTCAATGTCTTCCGAAATGGAAAGTGACAGTTCTACCGAATTGAAGCGGGAGGTGCTGCATGCAAGCAGGAGATGCTTTCTCTTCCTGGGTACCTGGTCTCAATTCCATATCGTGAGTTCGCTTCTTTTCATATGGTGGAGGTTTTTGTTTGTTTGCTTTGGTTCCTGTTTCTTCCTGATTTTGTATGCCTTCGGTTTCTGATTTTCTGAATTATCGATTTTGTGCTGTATACAGGGATATTGTCATTAACTATATTAATCATAATAACACGGCTTCAAGGTACAACGTAGTACAACTGTATCCGTTATCCTTAAGGCAGACGAAACCCCATTGACAAAGTAAAATATATATACGGAAAAAGTAAAACAAAAAGAGATAACTATATTCATTAAAAATATTTCATAACTGCATTGTCCCCAAAAATATTCTGTCCTATACTAGGGTGGCGGTAACAGACGTGTGAACAGGAGCATTATCCTGATGAAACAACATACCTTTTACAAGTGAGCTTTCCGCGGAGCTTAAGTTAAACATTTCCCTTAATTGTGTCGGAAGTGGAGCATAATATATGTCATTGTTTTTGGCCTTTTGGAGAATCTGATAATGTATCAGCAAAATAATTTCTGGAACCCAGAAAATCGAGGATCACAACATATCAATCAGTCCTCGTACCTCTCAATGTAAGGTGACATCACAAACAAGATAGTTAACGCAGCTACCTCAGTAACACATATTATATGGCAAATATACAAATCCTATGGATTGCTGATAATAGTCCGTGCTCTTCTGCCTGATGCAAGCTCAAGATCAATCATCCGAGAAGAGTCTGACCAACCTTTGAATAGGCCCGAGGATCAAGACCAAGTCTTCTCTGACGAGATTTGGACAGGACCAGCCACTGAGTCCGATCGGAATCGTTGGCCAGTGTGCAACGTTTGAAAAGACACTGGTAGGTCCAGTACCATTCCCAATGTTCTTTTGATGACTTTAGAATAATAATTTTTAATTTCTAACAATTTTCATGCTGCGATACTTTAAGAGATTGAAACAGAACTATTCTTGATATTAAAAAAATTTGAATAAAGAAACACAAGTTCATCTCATTTGTAAGATTGTGTGAAAAATAGTCGTTCTTTAACAAGAGAAGGCTTCTAGAAAGAAATATTGGCATGTCTGAAAATACTTTTGGCTTGATGGATGCAGAATGACTGAATTTACCAAAAAAATCTTTTTGGATTTTGAGGCGAAATAGGAAATACGAAACGGTTTGGTAGACCTCACTAAAAACGGTACAGTCTGACAAAACTGCTACTGAAAAGGATTTAACGTATCCAATGTACAAATGAAGATCTTGCGGACGTCTCGTCCATTTAATCAGTGTTAAAATTAACTCGGTAATCTTCGGCAGTGTCTCGATAGTTTCCGTGGCTTGAGTGACGGTCGGCATGTTGACCTTTGATGATAGAGACCATTATTTATGTTGTGTTAGGTATATTTAGGTAAAAGTATGCCATAATTCTAACTATATAATACATTTGATATTTATTTGTACAACGGATACCTTAAAGATATTTGAAACATATCATGTTGACTGAATTTGACTTAGGACCTTTCAAGATATGTCCTTGATCTTGTCATCAAATCACTCGACTATTTGCCATGCAATGTCCTCATTAAGATAAAAAGTTGGTTAGTATCAAAAATCAAAATAGATTATTCCCCAATTAATCAGGAGTTTTTGTTATTTCATTGAAAAGCTTACTGTGTAATTGTTTCAGATTCAGATGTACGGATAATTACCATTGATATTGATCTTTTATATGTCAAATAAGGTATGCAAAAAGAGAAACGAAGAAGTGTTTTGTATGATTCATTTAATTAATTAATTAAATCCAAGGTATATGGTGTTTCAGTTTCAAAGGATCATGACAAGTCGTTTTGGGGCGTCTGAAATGCAAATATATATAGCAATTAATAAATAGCAAATACAAACAAGAGAAAATTACGATAATAAGTAAGACAGAGTACATAATATTTAGAGCTATGTTATTACTTCATAATAAATCATGTTTTATTCGCTGTTAGTAGGATACAGGGTTGGAGGTCACATTTCTCATATATCATACATAATCTTAAAGGCTTTTACACGATTTTAAAATCACGAAGGTTGAACCAAAGAATCTTTTTTTTATAAAAAGCTGACTATCGAGGAGTATTTTTCTCGCATCCCTTGAAGCCAAAGTAAAAGTTGGAACAAAAAAACGAATTCAAATAGGTAAATATAAAGTTGTTCCAATTGCAAAAATAGTTAACTGAATTAAATGTCCCCCTTCCGAACCTTGTTTATTCAAACAGAAAATAAACAACGAATAATAAGCATTTCAATATGCAAAGCAAGAATACACAAAAAAGAGTCTTTAAATCGATAATTTAATGTCGCGTCGCCGTTATTGTGTTCGTTTTGCGACTAGGTATCATGACGTCATAAAATGTCAAGAATTCAAACATTCGCATCGCATGATATGAAAGACTGAGGATCACTGACGAGGGTTATGTACCCGAAACGTGCATTTCTGGTCCATGCTTCAAATTTATCTGGTTTTAAATGATGCTATCGAATTTGAAAACGTTTAACATTTGAGCTACTTGATGAGTGTCACTGCTGGTGGACCAGGAGTCCCAGAGGGCACATGTAGCAAAGTTCGATCAACTTCGGTTGATTGTCTGTCTCTTCAACGCATTTGAAATTTTCTGTTACAAAATTTCTTGAATGTCTAAAATGTGGGTACTGTAGCATCATATCCCATCCATTCTTCTACGTCTTTCTGTACATTTTTGGACTTTATAATTTTTTTTCACTTTTTGGCCATATAACATTGTCAATACTGAGGATCACTGATGAGGGTTTAGTACCCGAAACGTGCATGTCTGGTCCATGCTGCAAATTTATCTGGTTTTAAATGATGCTATCGAATTTGAAGACGTTTAATATGAAAGAAAGGGATTACCCAAACTATGGACAGGGATATCCATTGAAACTTTGGAAAAGATATGTTAAACGTCTTCAAATTCAATAGCATCATATAAGAACATAACAATTGCAGCATTGACCAGAAATGCACGTTTCGGGCACTTAACTTTCGTCAGTGATCCCCAATCTAAACAATGTTATATGGACAAAGAGTGTGAAAATTATTATGTCGAAACATGTACCGAAAGATGTAGCAGGATGGCTCGGATATGTTGCTACCGGAACCATGATTAATATCCTTGTCTAAATCCTATGGAGTGAGATAACATGACACGTGTCTGTAACGCAATATTGCGACGTAATGCCTGATTGCTGCTTTACCTGACCAGATAGGACAAAGAATACAAAAAATATCATTTAGAGCTCTATTTGACAGTGGTACAAAACAATCAATAACAAGATGTGATCAGGGAGACGGAAATCCAATTGAGTTAAAGAAGATCCTGACGATAATCTCAACAGCACTCACAATAGAGCATCAAATTGAGCATCGACGGACCCCCAGCAAGCTAGAGGTGGGATCAGGTGCCCGGGAGGAGCAAGCATCCCCTGTTGGCCAGCCGCACCCGCCGTCGATGCCCATGCACGAATTCAAAATGAAAATATATAAAATGCATGCGCTGTCTGAGGCATTCTATATAGAAAGTGCTATGGCGACAATGTCAGGGAAAAATATTCAAAACACTTAATGTCAAACCCCTCGCGGGGAACTTTTTTACGAGCTCCACACGGCAAAGGGCATAAGTGTGACACAAATGAGTTAAAGAAGATCCTGACGATAATCTCAACAGCACTCACAATAGAGCACCAAATTGAGCATCGACGGACCCCCAGCAAGCTAGAGGTGGGATCAGGTGCCCGGGAGGAGCAAGCATCCCCTGTTGGCCAGCCGCACCCGCCGTCGATGCCCATGCACGAATTCAAAATGAAAATATATAAAATGCATGCGCTGTCTGAGGCCTTCTATATAGAAAGTGCTATGGCGACAATGTCAGGGAAAAATATTCAAAACACTTACTGTCAAACCCCTCGCGGGGAACTTTTTTACGAGCTCCACACGGCAAAGGGCATAAGTGTGACACAAATGAGTTAAAGAAGATCCTGACGATAATCTCAACAGCACTCACAATAGAGCACCAAATTGAGCATCGACGGACCCCCAGCAAGCTAGAGGTGGGATCAGGTGCCCGGGAGGAGCAAGCATCCCCTGTTGGCCAGCCGCACCCGCCGTCGATGCCCATGCACGAATTCAAAATGAAAATATATAAAATGCATGCGCTGTCTGAGGCCTTCTATATAGAAAGTGCTATGGCGACAATGTCAGGGAAAAATATTCAAAACACTTACTGTCCAACTCTCGTAACCAGGATTTGCTTTTGTCTATGACTCGGCAAGCCTCGTCGTGGTATAATCGAACTCGGGTTGGACTTCAAAGTCCCTGCTCACATCTATATATTCTCTTATTCCTTCATAGCTTTCTTTCACATACAGTAAAACACCAAATTATGTCATGCAGACACCCATAGAATGTGAAACAAAAGGAATAAGAAAGAGCAAATCACAACATAGAAACACAAACACATAAACGTGATAAACCCACTGGAACAATGGGCAATCGGTGTCGACATATGAAGGTCATTAGCCAGGCCAGTTTTCGATGATGTGGTTATCCAGACTACATGCTCACTACCTTCCCACCTCCTCAGATAGGACTGGTGGTTCGTGCCCTGTCTTTTCTAAGGAGATGTTGACGAGGCCTGTCATGGAGGCCTATCGTTACAGTCAGTCAGATTGCACTTCTAAAGAATGCGCTTGTACTAGGCTTTAGATTGGCCAAGTACCAAGCTAAGTCTCTGTCCTGTGACAACATGATCATATCCACAGTATAAAAGTCGTTTGATGTTTCTAACACAATATCGATGATGGTAATGATGTCTACCTTTGGTCCTTCTGATATAATAAGCTCACATGAGAGACATCTCATCAGGAACCGCTTCACAAAATTTCACGAAACCTTAAAGGAAGCAAGTGATCATGGTCATCTACCAAGTTTGTGTTTTTCGTGCCGATCTGTCGACAAATATGTCCTCCCAGGATTCTGATTACCTTACGCAATTTCGACAACACTGAATTTAACGAAATCTTATGGAAAGTGAGTAATTAAGGTATACGAAGTTTCTGTTTTTCGGTCAACAAATATGGCCCCCGAGGGCTCTGATTGACTGACTCATTTTCTGGCTCTCGTTCAAGAACTGCAGCACATAATATCACGAAACCTTACAGGAAGCAAATATTCAAGGTCCCCTACCAAGTTTGTGTTTTAGCACCGATCGGTCCACAATAATAGCCGACGAAGGATCTGATTGGCTGACGCATTTTCGCCATCTCTACTGGTACCACTGCACAGAATTTTACGAAACCTTATAGAAAGCAAGTAATCAACTTTGTGTTTTTCGTCTGATCGGTCTTCAAATATTACCGCCGAGGATTCTGATTAGCTGACGCATTTTCTACTTCACTTTCAAAAACTGTTCAAAGCACATTATTTCACGAAACCTTACAGGAAGCAAGTATTCAAGGCTAGGTCCCCTGCCAAATTCTTGTCTCTCTTGCCGATCGGTCAACAAAGATGGCCACTCTGGTTGTCTGACAAATTTTTGACTTCTCCTCTGAGACCGTTGCAAAGAATTTTATGAAACCTTACAGAAAGCAAGTACACAAGGACCTATTCCAAGTCTGTGTTTTTCATACCGATCGGTCATCAAATATGCCCGTGGAGGGCTCTGATTCGCTGACGCATTTTCAACTTCTCCATTGCAACCGCATCACAGAATTTCACAAAACCCTGCAGGAAGCAATTTCTGTACACTAATTCTTTTGTTTGCAACTCAGATTAGCAATGTGGCCCCAATGGGCCTCTTGTTCATAATGTGACCAAAAAGGCTTCTTCTTAAAATATTCTACCAAGTTTTTGTCTTTAGTGAAAAACGGTCAATAAAATGGCCGCTGAAGGCCTAATTTGATGACGTTTATTTCGACTTCTCCTTTGCAACCACATCACATAACTTAACAATAAAAATACAGGAAGCTAGTAATATCCACTTTCATTCTTTTGTGTGCAACTCAGGTGAGCGATGTGGCCCCCTTGGGCCTTTTGTTTAGGGCAGGTTGTAAAATACTCATAGTAGTATACTTTGTTGCGTTTATGGGTCAATCTGTGTATCTGCTATTTCATTTCTCGTAAGAGAGTTCTATTTCATGTTTTTTTTTTCCATTTGTTAGCCTGTATGATTTCTGAATTTGGATTTTGCGTTTGACTTTCATTAATTGGAAAGGTATAAAAGATCATATTGACCAAAAATAAAGTCCGTATGTTGAGATCGGTATCGATCGTACAAAAATGCTTCAAATGGTTCTAGTTTTTATATTTTATATTAAAATCATCATGTCAGTGCTTTTCACAATGAATAAAGAGGCGACAGCAATGTGTAGGGCTGTCGTTAACACCGTATTTCATTTTGAAGAAGTTTAGTGTAATCTATTGTGCTTGGCGTTTTGATGACGTATTTGATGGACATTGTGCCTTTTGAATGTTTTAAAAACGTCTTCAAATTCAATGGCATCATTTAAGACCTGATAAATTTACAGCGTGGACCAGACATGCACGTTTCGGGTTCTATACTCTCGTCAGTGATCCTCACTTAAATGGCCAAAAAGTATGAAAATTATTATGTAAAAAAATGTACCAAAAGACGTAGCAGAATGGGTGAGATATGATGCTACAGGACCCACTTTTTCGAAATTTCAAGAAATTTTGTCACAGAAAATTTAAAATGCGTTAAAGAGACGGACAATGAACCGAAGTTGATCGAACTTGGCTACATGTGCCCTTTGGGACTCTTGGTCCAACAGCAGTGACACTCACCAAGGAGTTCAAATGTTAAACGTCTTCAAATTCAATAGCATCATTTAAAACCTGATAAATTTACTGCGTAGACCAGACATGCACGTTTCGGGTACTAAACCCTCGTCAGTGTTCCTCAGTCTAAACAATGTAAAATGGCCAAAAAGTATGAAAATTATTATGTCCAAAAATGTACCAAAAGATATGTCTAAATACATTTATGTTCATCATATAGAATAAGCAGCTGCAAACGTGAATGATATGAAAGTAGAAACCTTGCTCCCTTAATTTTTTGAGCAGTGTATAAGGGGTAGTTTCATTGTTTTTATATAAGTGTTGGTGGTAGAAAGCTCTGAAAGTAATACTGATATGTAATAGCTCTTTCAAAAGATTAAAAAGTAGTTTGCTGCCTTTTTCGCAGGGGCAAATACATACTTATTTTGCAAGTCCTGAAATTTAGATTTATAAAATTAAGCCGATCTTGAGGGTGGATGTGGAATTTTGTGAAAATTGTCAAATTGAATACAGATATCTACAATGTCAAAAATAAGGCTTTTCCAGTGAATGAGAGTGTGTGGTTTGACTCCTTCTAACTTGCACCATTTGCGTACATAAACTTCCAACGCCTCATTTAGCACTTCCCGCGACATTCTATGAAATCTGTCTTGGATGAAATTCTATACTTTGGCATTTTCTTCAGTAGACGACGAAGCATCGAGTCTTGAATGATTGGCAGGTCTCCAGTAACTACATGATTTATTTTACTAAGTATTGCTTTATGAATTAAATAAAGACACTCCATCCAATATTTTGAATCTTTAGAATTTTCTGAAATATGAAGAAATTGATGTGGCTCATTTCTTCGTCTTACTTACCTGCAAATATGCCCTCTTTAACCACCTCCAAACCCACCAAAATCACATCTGCATGTCCCATCTGCTTGATCTACACAGACACCAGGGAAGCAATCCTTTATTTAAATCGATACAATAAACATATATTAATGCGTTTTCAGCGAGAAATACACATAGCATGTTTCACCTCTTTTAAAACTTTCTTGAACATGTTCACCGGTAGTTCTACATAGGCAAATAAGCAAATCCCCACTTGTTTTGAAATAATAAAATGGAAAGAGAAAGTAAAGATAACCTTTTGGTCATACTTACTTAGCTGACATACTTGTATTAGAAATTTTGCATATAACCAAGGCGCGTTATATATAACAGCGCCACCTATAGTGCATTCGGCGTTTGAAGTGGACTCTGGACATTGATCATTAGATAATATTAGTCCGTCGTGTTTCTATGGAGCCATGTTATTGTCTCCGTCTGTCTGTTGTTTTCCTTTTCTAGTGCGAAAGTTCCGTTTTATATTTTTTCCAAGCATTTGAGTCTTTTGATATTGATTTTTGAAATCCAATTTCGGCTTGATCTAGCCGCCAGAGATGACACTGTTTTTGAAACGCCCCTTATGCATGTTATGTTTATTTTCACATTTCACGTTCATTTCTAATAATAAGTTATGCGTTCTTGATTCTGTAGTATTCTAACAGTGAGAAGGTAAAAGAAGGGAGGGGATCTCCAACAAGACCTTGTTACAGCATCAACAACAAAACACCAAAACACCCGATACAAAAACACAAAAGACGAGAATAGTATGAGACGGAAAAGAGACATACGACATTTGAACATCAAACACAAAAGACTTCACATAAACCGACGAGACCAATGGGCAACCGGTGCCGACTTTGGACGGAGTAGCAAATGATGGGTTATCCTAGGTTTCGTGCGCACAACCCTCTCATTTCTCCAATTACCCACTGGTTTCGAAGAACGTACACTTGTGGTGTTATATGTAAAAAAAATGTGAAATTAACACATGCCTTTAATTCTGCTACCAGAGTGATTTTTAGACAAAGCTAACTTTTTTTCTTAAATGAAGTCAAGTAAAAAATCTCCGACGAGGAGGAGATCTCCAACAACACTCAGTTGCAGCACCCAAAGCAAAACACCTCATGCAAAAACATGGAGCAGACTGACATGCAGAGCAAGAAACTCAAAAGGATGAGCCAATCTCGTCATGGAAACCTCAAACACAAATGACTACACATAACCAACGAAACAAATAGACAATTGGTGCCTACTAAGTGCAGTCATCTGCCACACCAGTAGCAGATGGTGTAGTTATCCGGATAATCTAACGTTGTCCGTTTGTAATGCGAATTCCGATTGGCTGAGCGATTAAAAACTGCATGGAGATTAATGTTTCATTGCAGTTTTTGCTCTGACGACATCGTAAAAAGCAGGCCTTTTCTAGCTTTTCACCGACCAAACCATTAGAATAGGGTTACTATACTGATGTTTTACAAACACTGACGGGGTAAACCGGCGAATCCCCTGACAGAAATATCTGTTTTACCACTCGCGGTAACACTCAATTTCTGACAGAGGATTCGCCGATACCCTGTCAGTTTTTGTAAACAACACGCATGGTAACCCATAAATGTGCGTACAACCCTTGAAAGCATTATCCTGATTCATCTGTGTGTGTTCCACTGTAATAACTGCAAGGTCGTTAGTCATGTTGTGGATCTCCACTTTACTTTCCTGCGATCTAATATTATGCAAAACATACATTCCTTAATATGAAATATAGACTTACCAAGAATCCGCATTGAAAAGCTGAAAAAAAAATATAGAATAGTTACATATGCCCATTCATTTGTATAAAATTTACGATGTGATTATTTATAGAATAACTGTCTTTTGGAATGTGATTATACTGTGATACATGTAACCTACAATGGATCCAGGAATTAAAAACATAATTCCTGGATCCATTGTAGGTTATCACAGTATAATCAGATCCCAAAAAGACAGTTATCATATACATTTACATTCCAGTTTTTCACGCTTAAATGCCGTTGCTAAGGCTCTGTTACTACGTACCGTCAAAGATCAAATCAAGCCAAGTTACTATGACGTCATAGTTCAAACCACGCCACTGCGGTTATACTCCTATAATCACAGTGTAAATTCTATACAAATGAATGAGCATATGTAAATATATTAGTGTAACCGTGGAGGCTCGATTTGAACTCTGACGTCATAGTAACTTGGCTTGATTTGAAGTACAAGTATGACGGTACGTAGTAACAAAGCCTTAGAAACGTAGATTTAAACGTATCTAAACGTCATTTTAAGCTTGGAAAATGAAATGTAAATATAAAATATTAACTATCTTTTGGAATGTTATAATACTGCGATAATCTTCAATGGGTCCAGGAATTATTTCTCTCATTATGCGCTAACGTGCACACTTATGCCCTTTGCTGTGTGGAGCTCGTAAAAAAGTTCCCCGCGAAGGGTTTGACATTAAGTGTTTTGAATATATTTCCCTGACATTGTCGCCACAGCACTTCCTATACATACAACGTCAGACAGTGCATGAGTTTCATAAATTGTTTTCATTTTCGTGCGTAAACATCGACGGCGGGTGCGGCTAGCTAACAGGGGATGCTTACTCCTCCCGGGCACCTGGTCCCACCTCTAGCTTGCTAGGGGTCCGTCGATGCTTAATTTTGTGCTTTATTGTGAGTGCTGTTGAGATTTTCGTCAGGATCTTCTTTTACTCTTATGGAACATAATTCCTGGATCCACTGTAGGTTATCACAGTATAATCACATTCCAAAACATAATTATTGTATAAATAATACAATCTAATACTTCTAACTAATTTTCAGAAATAAACAAGGGTGACAATTTCTACGTCGTATGAAATTTCAAAATGCTTCAAAGTTAAGAGAAGGTTACCACAGCAACGACATCTTTTTCTACAAATAAAAGATAGAGTTCATCTTAGCACTCCATATTGAACTTTTAAATGAAGCTAAAGAATTTGAAGACAGTGAACATTCCAATCCAAAATTTCCTATAATCGTTGTCG
The DNA here is from genome assembly GCA_033119305.1 of Pinctada imbricata. Taxonomy (NCBI): domain Eukaryota; kingdom Metazoa; phylum Mollusca; class Bivalvia; order Pterioida; family Pteriidae; genus Pinctada; species Pinctada imbricata. Next base: position 44,767,489 of record VSWD01000014.1, read on the forward strand.
TGCCGAAGCGTCATTGATTATTTTTTTTTGGGGGGGGGTTATTTCAGAGAAATGCTTATATTCTTTCAACACTTCAATTTTCTCAATATTTTTGTGGATAAATATGCGAATAGCAATTTTCAATTTGAAAAGACCAGTACCCTAATTAAGGGACATGGAAAGAAAATTATATATAAAACAGAAATAAGGTACAAAGAAAATACGAAAATAATACGACTTACGAGACATGCATGTAGCTGCTTTAACTTCCTGGCAGAGGACAAATATAAATACCACCAGAAGCATGCACAAAAATTGTAGTCCATGCATCTTGAGCTTGGGCATTCGTATGAAAAAAAGTTGAAAAATTGCCTTTATATACATGTGCACCAATCTGCATAAGACCGTGTCAATGATAATATTATGCAAAAAGAGGGCAAATCCAAAAAGGGAGGTATTTTAATAGTTTTGTTGTTATGTTATGTATATATATTTTTTTTTATCAAGGTCAGGGTTGTGACTTTCAAAACACTTGACATAGAAGAAAGATGGAAAATCCAACATGTAGAGAAACGTCCCCTAGAATCCTTCAAACCAAAAAATATGAATGTGCCCGTTTCCCTATTTTTTTTTAGAATTCCACATAACTTCTCATATATCTCTGTTATGAATGATTTTTGTAAGAATTCATATGCTATGAATTTGAAGACGTGTGACATATATCCGTATTTTTGGGGATTCTTATTACGTGTGTATGAAGTAAAGTAAATTGATAAAAATTCTAAAAAAAAAAAAAAAAAAAAATTCTAATGGCAGTATTTTCTTATCAAGACAATTTTGCTGGTTGCCATGGCAACAATTTAATATTCTTATTCAAAACTAGAAGGTTTACAGCTGCTTATTTTTTACTATTTATAGAGCTATGGCATTGCTTTATTCTCGAGCAGTCAAACCAATGTGTACATAATTTAGTTTTAAGCAAAACGGCTGTTTCCAAATATAGCACAATAATATATGCAAACAATCAATGTTTTGACCCTTAAAACATAAAGTTTTCTTCGAAGTTCGATTTTTAGAAAAAAATATCTCTTTTTCTAAAGAGTATGCTGAATATAATATATTCTAATGTTTTGATCGCTGCGATAACAGAACTCATACGAAGATGAATTGCTCCCCTTTTGTCCACTATTTTTCATTAATTAACATGTATATTCCCCAAATACCGATTCAGCAATGGAAACTTTAAGGATTATGATTTTTTTCTGAAATAATTTAACAAACTGGGGTCATGTCATTTATCATTTGTGTTGGTTTGACATATTACATGATAAGAGAATAAAGTTATCTCCCTGTTTGACAGTAAGTGTTTTGAATATACTTCCCTGACATTGTCGCCATAGCACTTTCTATATAGACATAACGTCAGACAGTGCATGAAGTTTTTATATTTTCATTTCCATGCTTCATAAACATCGACGGCGGGTGCGGCTAGCCAACAGGGGATGCTTACTCCTCCCGGGCACCTGGTCCCACCTCAAGCTTGCTAGGGGTCCGTCGATGTTTAATTTTGCGCTCTATTGTGAGTGCTGTTGAGATTATCGTCAGGATCTTCTTTAACTCATTTGCAACAATCTTCTTCTTGCCATATTTTTTCAATCTGGATTATGTAAAATTGATTTTGTGTACCCTAGAAAGAAAAGAGGAGATCTCCAACAAGACTCCGTTGCAGCATCAACAGTAAAACACCCGATGCAAAAACACAAAAGACGAGTACAGCACGATACGGAAAAGAGACACACGACATGTAAACATCAAACACAAAAGACTACACATAAACCGACGAGACCAATGGGTAACCGGTGCCGACTTTGGACGGCCATTTGTCACGCAAGTAGCAAATGGTGTAGTTATCCTGGATAACGTGCGCACAACCCTCTCACTTCTCCAATTACCCAGAGGTCTCGAAGAACGTACAATTGTGGTGTAAAACAACCTCCTCATTGTAAGATGACATCACACAAACACGACCGCGAAAAGCAGAGGCCCCAGAGACACAGATGAATATGTAAATGGATATAAAAAGAGGGCATGCTTAATACAGCCCGTGCTCTGCCGGCTGTAGCGAGCTCATGTATGTAATCACCCGAGGAGTCCGACTGACATTCAGAGAGGACAGGTGGTCGGGGCCCTGTCTTCTCTAAAGAGGTTTGGTCAGGGCCCGTCATGGAGTCCCGTCGTCACAGTCAGTCAGAGTGCAAGTCTCAAGGATGCGCTTGTACAAGACTGTAGATTGGTCAAGTACCAAGCCTAGTGTCCGTCTGGTGACATTAGGTGTTGGTGTTGAATAAAAGTTACTTCTCAGTTAAAACATTAATAAAATGATAAAAATGAACCTGTGTGTCTGAAAGTTAGGTGTAATATAACTTTCATACCGATTAAGACATAAGAGTCTAAATTTCTCTTTCTAGATTTTGACGGGACATATCTTAAGGTTAAATGGATAAATTCATTATATTTGTCAAGACATTCGTTCCAGAAAGAGTTTTTTTTATACTGAATGCATTCTTTTCCTTCATCCTTAACATAACATCTGCTTCTAGATTGTAAAGTTGTAGTAGTATTACCGCAATACATTTTATTCATAAAATTCATTGAATCCAATCATGGCTGCTTGTTGGTTGTAACAATATATCAATATTGATATATCGATATATTGCGATATCTAAGAAATTCGTATCGTATCGCAATATATTGCGTCCTAATGTTTAATGTGAATAAGTCATTGAATCACTTGTTTTTCAGCTAGTTTGATTGAAAAAAAAAGTTACCCATAGTCCACATCGCTCACAATTGAAAGAAATAATTATGACAAAAGCAATTGACCCCTCCGATTGCGGGAAAATAGTGCAAACTTTTGTGACGTCACAATGCTTTACCTCGGTCAAACATCGAAATTGCATTGTGACGTCATGGAATTTCTCAAATTTTTCCCGCGTTGGGAAGGGTCAATTCAATTTTCGATGAAAATGTTAAATTCGATTGATTTGAAAATATTGACAAACATACAAGGATAATTCTGAATTTTCATCAAAAATGAGAAAAAAACCTGTTTATCGTAAAACAGCTAATAAAACATCGCCTTATTTCGCAATTTTCTTTTGGCGTATCGTTTCGCCCCTACTCTCTTTATATGTACATGAATAAGCAATGACGTGGGCTCTCTAATTTCGCAAGGTTAAATTTTACTGGGACAAAGTACAATGTATTGTATGTTCATTATGACCGACATTTCGTCGAATAGATGTCAGGAAAGATTATTAATTACCTCGTATGTTTTCTATTTTGAATAAAAAGGTTATGTTTTTCATGACCGACAAAAAAAGGCATGTTTGACATGTAAAGTCATTAACATAATTAGATTCTAAGAAACAAATATGGGTTTATATTTACATGTATATATTCAAAGAATTCATCAAATATCGTTTCATCTACTACATTTAGTTGGTCATTGTTAGTATCAATGATGCAGCATACTTACTCTAGAATTATTTATTCTTTTAAATTCAAAGTATTGATTTATTTTTTCCGATATAGATTACGTTCGAATACATTTTGTATCCTTTACTTTTGTTAAGTTAATGAAATACAACAAGCTTTGTTATTTCTGAGTTTTCGTTATATATGTTTTTACAAATGTATAACAGCAAAGTAACCTTTACGAGTAATAAGAAGAAAATAGAAGTATTCCTACTAATTCTTTTCTTGATGAAGATTTAAAATGAAATCTTATGAACCAGACAAATGTTTCGGACAGTAAATCCTTATCAGCATATATTACAATTGATATTTCACAATCTGCCTCTTATAATGAAATAATCAATCAGGGGTATAACTGAGTTAATAAAGAAAAGGGGTGATAAGTTATCATTCGCTTTTAAGTTAACTCCTATTTTGTAGGTCAATTTTATAACTGAGTGACATAATCGTTTTGATTTTTAAAATATATGCGTTATAGAAAACATGGGGCGGAATGAAAAACATGCTCCGCCTTGCCCCACCATGGTCACAATCTACTCCCTTTATTTGCATAATAGGCCAGTTATAAATCTAATAACTAATAGTACATATTTGTGCCTAGATCGCTATTACATGTAGGATCGTGAATGCAGCATATTTACACAATGTTTATGTTATTTCCTAAAATTTTCTATATCAATTGTTTTACTTTTAAATACATGTACTTCATTTTTATATTCTCCTGTTTTAGGTTCTTAATTGGACAGATGTGCAATCCATCGGCTACTTTTTAAATAAATAAATTTCTTATACGGGTCCTTGGGATGAAGAAAAAATGAAATAAAAATTCGGTCTGCCTATACTGAAAAATTGCAACACGATACCATGACAGTAAACAAGTGGGTTACGAAAACTTGCGACTTCTAATATATAAGAGAAGTTTCTAAACAAAAATATGTCAAAAATGTTATCTGTGAAATTCTAAGGGAGAGGCGCCTCCTTTAGTCCATGTATGCTAGTGATACTATCTAACTTTAACAAATCCGTCATTGAGTTTTTTATTCTCGATACATTAAGAAGACTATCAAATGATGATCGGAAGGGGGGTGTGATTGAAATTCTGGCTCGCCACTTTTATGTCCAATTCAGCTCTCATAATCTTAAGACAATCTTAAAATTTTAAATTTGAGTTAGGATTGTTAGAAATGCGGATCTACATTACGGCCGAAGTTTTATTTTCATATTCAATATTTACAATAAATGCTTAATCTCGATCACGTTTGGTAAAATGTGGCGATCGCTCTTTCAGTGTCAAGAACATGATTTCTAGAATACAATTATTGAAGTCATTTCATGAATAATCATTTTTTATTTTTATTTTTTCTGTCATGATTATCATAAATTCCTATGATTGGGAAGAAAAGAAAAATCCAAGAAATCATTTTGTCTTTTTCCAGATAAGCAAAACATACGGTCGTCTGTCCCGCCATCAAAGTGAGTACTCAGCTACTTGTCAATGAGCATTGTCTTGTTTCAGCTGGCAGATTTGGATTCTTTATTGCATTCATGTATATCAACAGATTCATACATAAGTATCAACAGATCAACCCTAAATGAAAAAAGGAGACGTGCCTTCTCTTCGAAATAATTGCATTTATTCAAAAATAAAAACAGAGGGCGCAACTGAAATGAATTTTGACTTTTGCTTGGATTGCTGTTGGTGCTGCAACAGGGTCTTGTTGGAGACCCGCTCCCTTCCTTTGTCTGAAAATTACTTTGGCTGAACGCATCACTGATGGGGATTACTATCCGAAACACGTGTCTGGTGCATCAAAATTGGTTTGAAATTTTATTCAAGAAGATAAACATTTGGAGCACTTCCATATTATTATTATTATAAACATTGTATTCTTGTCATAGTGTGGTGCAGTTACAATTGTTCCCCGTAACTTGATGTTTGAAGTTGTTTTAAATTATTAACTTCTTTCCAGCTATGTCGCCCGACAGAAGATTTGCTTTGGCCTTTTATCAATTTGACATTATTACATGTATATTTTATTTTGCTATTTCGGAAACTTCTCATTTCGTTGAAAATTAACATCGAAATTAAAGCATGTTAAATTTACATCTGAGCACCATCCCTCCAATGCTTCTTTTGTCATCGATCTTATTTAACTATGCCACTTTAACTTTTCAAAATCGTTTTCTACAGTTTTATATTAAATGCTTCAGCCAATAGCTGGGCTAAAAAAATCAACAACCAGTCAACAACACACTATCATATGAATGGTAACTGGAGATTTGTAAGTTCTAATCTGCATATAAAATAGGTATGAACATACAGGATATGTGTGTTTTCGAATCGTGATGATAAAAGACTACGCTTTACTGAGATGGATCGTAAATGAATGATCGACAATCATGTTTAATCTTTTTTTAGTAACTGTAACAGTTGCAGATTGTAGTCAGCCCTTTTTTCGCTTTGAAAAAAAATTCACACTAATTTAAGTCTCTCTCTCTCCTTCTCTCACATGTGCTTGAATGAGATTGACGATATATTAAGAAAAAGAAACTTTCAAAAAATCATTTTGCATTATTTGGAAACAAATGAATGCCCCTTGAATACAGTCAATGATTTTTGTTTCAGTTTTTCTCCAATCCAATGAACTTAATCTGGTTTACCTGAAAGAAAGATCCATACAGCAATACTTGCATAGAGTTGCATAGAGTATTACTTGCATAGAGTTGGAATCCTTCGACATTATTGCAATTGACAGACTTCAGTACAAAATTCTCTGTTTATTTCTATTTGTACATATTGCTCGAGATTCATCTGAGTCTGTGATTCGTATAGAATAGCCCAGTGTTAAAGAAATCGCTTCTCATTCGACATCAGCGGAAATCCATGTCCTCACTGAGGGATCTACAAATAAGTTGGGCATACCGAAAAAAAAATGCAACATGTACTGAGGGAACACATTGTTCAAAAGGCGCCGGTTTTCAACGGTCAGCCGCTATTCAATTGCGGATTACTTGCTCAGATCGATTCTGCGCACAGCAACATTATTTGTTTCTTTCTATCCCATGAAGGACTACATTCTCCACCAATACATCACTGAACCATTTTCTGTTCTTTTTATATTCAATTGCATAATTTTCCAAAGAAGAGAACAAACAAAAGAAAATTATAATATGGTGCCCCGGATAACATAAAATTTGTATTAATTGATTATAAAGACATAGCGTATTTTCTTGATCTTCCCGCTGAAGCCAAGTCCGACTGACTTTCTTTAATAAAAGGAATTCGAAATTTCTTCGTGTGTTCGTCATAGAGTCCCATCTCAATAGTAGGCCATGAAAATATTCATATTTGATTTTTTTCCTGTAAAAAAAACCTCCCTTATTCTTGAACATCAATTTTTTTTAAGGATAACTTAATTTTTTGGAATTGGTGCATGCTATTTTCATCTTCCGTTTAAAAGAATAGAGGACATCTCAAACCAGACGCGGTTGCAAAAACCAAAGGAAAGCAACGAAACATCCAATGCATAAACAAAGAGTAGACAAGCGCTGCAAGAGACGTAAAACAGACAAACGATATCGAAACCTTAAACATAAAGACTACCCATAAACCAACGACACAAATTAACAATCGGTGCAGACTTAAGACGGAAATAATTTTCGCCATGCAAAATTTCATCAAAGACATTGTGTACATGTTTGTATTCTATATTGCCTTTTAAATTGTCCGTTGTGCCGTTTTCCGTTTGACCTGTGCTTCCTTTTAATTGTAGGCCGGATAGCAAATGCTTTGATGTTTGTTGAGTAGAAACAGGTTCTGAACCTCTACTCAAGTGTGAAGGATGAAAGAATAAGAACCAGTACAAGCAGTTACTGAACCTAAAACGATGTGAGATCTATCATCACTCAATTCTGATTGTTCCTCCTTTGTAGGTCTGGTCACGCCAGGTAAGAGGTCTCTGGATGATAATGACGACATAGACTGCCACTGGAGTTTGCTCGGCGCTTACCCTTCCTCCTTCTTCCTGCCATTGTATGTGTTTATTGCTTAGTGACAAAATAAATCATTGAAACTAACTCAGTGTAGATTCGATCACTGGATCCAAAAAACAAATCCCACCGGGCATCCCAAAATGTATCGGTACAGCGGATATGCGCAAATAGGTCGCTTTACAATGAGTGATGACCTTGAAATGATAAATGAAGTGTTCTTTATGTTCTATATTATTCCAGGGATGTCAGGTACTATAAAGTACCGATTCTTCATTGGAGCTGTTGATTTGGGTTGTAATTTGAAAGAATAAATTTTACTGTTTCAAATTTTCTGTGATTTATTAACTTAACTACTAACAATAAGCATGAAAAACATAGTTTCTCTCTATATCTCTTGGCTGACAAATACAATAATTCTAAAAACGAATCTGTATCTCTTCAAATTTATGATTAAATGAGCTATGTTGGACTAGCTAGGAGTGCAATGTCAGAAAGTAGTCAACCAGTACTTAACTTATGCAATGACTATTATTCGTTTTACTTACAATGTCAAGCAGTGCAGAACTGATAATTGTTATAACTTACTGTATTTGATCTAATCAGTACAGAACTGTTATATAACGCCAACAAGACCCTGTTGCAGAACCAACAGCAGAACATCAGATATAAAACACAAAAACGATCATATTTAGAGACGAAAAAGCGATAACAGACATAATAACATCAAACAAAAAAGACTACACATAAAACAACGAGACCAATGGGTAACTGGTGCCGACTTTGGACGACCATTTGCCACACAAGAAGCAAATGGTGTGGTTATCCTAGATTACGTGCGCACAACCCTCTCACGTCTCCAATTACCAAGAGGTCTCGAAGAACGTACAATTTTGGTGTAAAACAACATCCTCACTGTCAGATGACCACACACAAAGAAGACCGCAAAACGCAGGGGCCCAAGCACCAAAGGATGCATATGTAAATGGATATAAAAAGAGGGCGTATGTAACACAATCCGTACTCTGCCGACGCGAGCTCATGTATGTTATCACCTGGGGATTCTGACATTCAGAGAGGACAGGTGGTCGGGCCCTGTCTTCTCTAAAGAGGGTTTGATAGGGCCTGTCATGGAGTCCCGTCGTCACAGTCAGTCAGAGTGCAAGTCTCAAGAATGCGTTGGTACAAGACTGTAAATTGGTAAACTACCGAGCTTAGTGTCCGTCTGGTGACATTAGGATCATATCCATGGTATCCATGGTATCCATGGTATATAAGGCGTTTAATGATCCTAACGCATTGTCGATGGTTATGCTGTCTACGTTTTATCCTTCTTAATTTGTTTATCATATCACCATCAAAGGCAGGTTGTGTTATACCGAAAGTAATGTACTCTGTTGCGTGTATAGATCCGTAAACTACCTATAGATTAAGATATGAAAAAGAGCATAAATAATCATTTTCTGAGCCTTTTAGGAAAGTGAGAGAAAATTAATGAATCATCAAAAATGACCAGGGACACGGAAATCGAACCCTAGTGACAAGTTGTTGTTTTTTTTGAAGACTCGGGAAGCTTCGTCATGGTACAAGCTAATCCTTGAAACTTAGGTTACATTTTCTTGTCCCTGATCACATCTGGCCATGGTGATTTATTCAATCATTCTCAATGAATAATAGCCACAAAGTTCAGTGTAAGAGCGGGCTTTGTTAAAGTACCGCCATATACTGTACATTCTGTATTACATAGAAAATAAAGCTCCAAATCAAACTGGTTGTTGTTCCCTTTTAGATATGATTGTATAGGCCGAACCGTAAATTTAAATATGCTGTTTCATTTTATTTCCACTTACTGTAACACCGGAAAGACTTTTTTATTTTCAATGTCAAGGATGAAGGTTCAAGGCGTCTTTATTCCTAAAATGTTAAGTTTTCTGAAAGAAACATTCTAATGTTCATGTCATTGAAATCATTACATGGTTGATATTTCTGGAATAATTTTTTTCATGTGGGTCACTACTTGTGGATTTAATAGATAAAATTTGTAGTTTAAGGATGTTGTCTATACACAATTTCTAAGGAATATTAAATATCAAGTATAAGAAATGTTAAAACACATAAATTACATTAATTGTGCGACAGTATAATGGAAATTTTATTGTTATTTATGTGTTTTAACATTTCGATAAAAATTTATAAATATATATTTATATATACAGATTTTTGGCTCCATTGCCGTCTTCCAGTGTAAAAAAAAAACGATTATGTATAGTGCAACTAAGTAAAATCCATCCTTTGACTCTTAAGCTTTCATTGCAAGTGTTTACGTTAGTCTATTACTTTATTGCTTTGTTTATTATTGTTTTGTTTTTCTTTATGAAAATAAGTAATCTTTAAGAAACGTTGCACATAAAACGATATACTTAGATGTAAATAAGAATAATATGCTGCCAATCTTAAGGATACCCTGATAATTTCATATCATTTTAAACTAATGAACTAGACTATATCCGCCTTTTAGCAAATATAGCAGATACAATTTCAATCTTTATTTTGCATATTTTAATTATATAATTGAGGAAAACATACATACAGGTACATGTGTGTACAGATTTATTAAGCGTTAAGGTATGGCTCCGAAGATGAGGGTACCCCCGAAATTTCTCGGCTATTTCGACATACTAATTCTATAAGTACAAAGAAAAGCAACTAACACGAATCCACAATTCAAAATTGACGCTTTGGATATTCTTTCGCTACATCAAAGTTTTTCCTATACAAATAGAATATAAAAATACCAAACATCAGTGTAAAATATTCCTTACAAGATATTTTGGATAATTTATTATCCTAAGGGTATCCTCTACCAAAGATGGTTTGTAACCGTTACTACATAGATGGTCATGAGAAATAGTAAAATTGGTTAAAAATCATCAATTGACAAAATCATCGGGAAAAATAACAGATATAACAGTAGTGTATGCTTGTTGTAAAACATTCGTTTCAATCATTAGAACAAATTCAAAATATAACAAACCTTTAACAGTTGGGTAGGGACACACCTTAAAATTTATCAACTCATTTAATTTACATGATTGAAGTAAAATCTGAAAATATCAGACAGTTTTGAACAGTTTACATTTACTTTGATATTGATTCCGAATGGCGTATTTTGTAGCTCTGACGATGCTGTTATTGACGAATTTATCCGCATACATAGATGCCGAACAAAGTAAAAGTTTCCGTTTCTTTTTATTAGTGGTATACTTCCATCTAACGAGAGACAAATTAGACTCATTTTTATATTGATCCAAATCTGCTTCACAGTATATTCCTTCATTCCGATTAGATGATTAGTGACATTCTGGATTGCGATTGAATGGCTGAGTTCATCACTCAACAAGAAATATGTAACCGATATGTACATGTACATCAACGTGTGCATCAAAGCGAACATCGCGACTATCACCGAATTTGACAAGTTTTCATGGAGCTGTTTCGACGGGTGGCATATGCGATCAGGAGACGCTGACTCTCCCCGGGCACCTGGTCTTACTTCGAAATATTATTCAATCCGATGTTTGCAACCGTTCCTATGGAAACTCTAATGGTTTTGCCTTGTCTTCTCGACTTCGAGACTGAATATCTGATTGGTACTTCGTCGATGTTTGTTTGAATATGATTATCTACATTTAATGGTGACTTGATGATCAAAAGTAGGATTATCAAATGTGAAAAAATGACAATCGAAAATGCATTAGAATCAAAAGTAGCTTTATATAACAATATCATTCTCATACAGGTTATATAAAGAATGTCCTAAATGGGTCGAAACCTGATCCTGAAGACCCGAAACAAAAGCAATCATCGACTGGAATATCTATACAACGATTGAATCCACAATTCTAAAAAAAGAAAAGTATAACAAATTAGTTCTCACCAAATTTGATTAGACACAAATTATAATAAATTAGACATTACATTCCCTTACTTGTACATTATTTTAAGTATGCAAGAATCTCCATACAAACATTGCTTAATAGCTGTCTAGTCGAAACGCTTCAGTATATCTGCATCTATCATTCTAACCATATGTGGATATTTAGAAGATCTTTTAACACACCTCAATTCTACAATATTTCATAAAGTTTTCTTTCTAACAATTCATTTCATTATTCTATACAAATATTCCTTATTCTAGATTTAAACATATAATTTCTCAAGTCTGTATAAAACCCTTCAACAACAAAAGTGAAAATAGCAAATATTACAATTATGTGAGTAACAATAAAACTTATTTTAAAAGGGAAAATTCAGATTTTGATGATATATATGTTATATAAGTGTTGTCAGGGATTTCACGTAATTCCTGAAATTAAGGGATTGCGATCCCTGAAACTGACCAGGTATTTCATGTAAATCCTTATTTTTTCATAAAATTTTACACTTATTTCCTCATCTGAATTTCGTTTTATTTTAACTTTTGAAATAAACACTTTTTCACTCATTTGATGCTAAATATCCACTCAGTCAAGAAAAAGGGAACGTTTAAATAAAAAGTAAAAATATTCGAACTAGAATAGGACATTTCTATAACATAAAATTGTCAATATCGAAATATATGTTCTATTTAAAAGTATCAATGTACCATATTGTTATATCTTATCAGTGATGCTCGAAGTAAAATAAAAGGAAATACAAAGGTTTTTTTTCAAAATCCATTTATTATCATTTATGCAAAATGGACAAAAATATGAAAACGCAAAATAAAAATCTTATCTGACAGAATTAATGGTTAATCTGACAAAGCAGTTTAAATCAAATTTATATCTAAAGTATCAAATGAAAATCTATTACTTTTCTTAATAAAGCACGAAAATTAAAAGAAAAATAAATTGCCTAAGATGTTTTAATTTCAACTACTTTTTGTGTGATATTATGAAAAGATTAATGATATATAAACATGATACATTGTATATTGGCTTGATAACGATTTATGAACATACCAGTGTGAAAGTCCATTACACAAATCTATGTGAATCATTCCAGTCTCCCGGTAAAAAAACATTTCGACAACCCCCCCCCCCCCCCCCCTTTCCCTTCATTTGTGTGTATTTAAATAAGATTTTTTAAAATTGCAACAAGTTTCATTGAAACCAACTAAGAAAAGTCACAAAGGCAAGATTTTGGGACGAACCAATTATCATTGCCTATTGGTACTATCGCTATCTTAAGTTACACGGTACAATCAATTAAGATTCCATAAATACAGTTTTGCCACGTAAATGTATAGGACATGAACTACATAGGTTGATTTCAAACTTCAGTAGGCCAAACGCTATATGTAAAACCAAATTGTGTTGTGCAAAAGATTTTCTAACATATCATTTTCCTATCCGTTTCACTATTTCACTTCTGAATGGTATTCGTTTCGGGGTTCGCAAAAGTTCCGACTGGAATTCTCACGATTTGGCCTTGCCTTCTCGACTTTGAGACTGAATAACTGTTAGGTACTTCTTTGATGTTTATTTTAAACATTATCAGTCTTAGGAATATTCCTGATACAATTTTTTTCTTGTACAATGACGGGATTATACGTCATGAACGTGAAAAATATCTATCACATTGCATTTTTTAAGGTTTTTGATTATCAGGATGTAAGTGTAAAAATGCTGAAATATTTTAGGCATTACATTTTGGAGAGTTCCTGTTATCACTAAAATGACCAGGGATTACACGTAATGACGAAACCTTTCAGGAATAACATGAAATCCCTTATCTCATTTATTCCCTGTAACGTATAACACAGAAGAAGAGGATATTATTCGATTACATATACAATAATTCATGTATCTTTTATGTTTGAAAGAACGGTCATTCAACAAATGCTATGACTTAGGAGAAAATGTATCACCCATTTTCAAAGAACAATAGGGTCAGGTGCTTAATAAAAATATAATTAGCGTATAGCTTAACCAAAGATCCCTTATAATGCAGAAATATTCACTCGCTTTCCTGAACAAATTTGAGTAGGCATGTTCACGAGGTTATATAAAAGATACTTCAAGATTTCAGACGCATAACTGGTCCGATGATACCTTATAAATAGATAAGAATCAGTTCTCAATCAATTTCATTTTCCGAAAAATCTTCACAAGAAATCTTATATGTATGATTATATTAAAAAGAATTAAAATTAACGGATAAAAAGACGAACGCCAAACAAATCGGTAACGCATAAATAATGTATCAGAGAATGTATTAAAGAATATTCTTTTTATATTTATCTGAAAATAGACAATTAAAATTTCTAAAATACAATTTTTTCCACATTAACTTGACATAGTTTTGCTTCCTCGTGAATTTTAAGCGTTTTCAAATTCAATAGCATCATTTAAGAACGGATAAATTTGCAGCATGGGACAGACATGCATGTTTTGGGTACTTTAAACCCTTGTCAGTGATCCTCAATCTAAACAATGTAATAATGTTAATTACGCGCCCTTTGCCGACTAGACCTCGAAAATTAGCAAAGGCACGCTTAATCTGTGAATTATTTCAAACCTTTTCGACAAAAAGTGGACAATCGGGTGTGTATAGAAGTATAAATGATCTCTAAGACGCTTATAAGATATTGTCGAAAAGAGATAAATTAATATCCATTTTCAGAACATCTTTGAGTTGTTAATTTTTGATAACAAAGTTCGTTTATCAGAAAACCTATCATTAATTTTACGTAAAATCTTGATATTATTTCTTTCATATGTCAAGTAAGATAACGATAAGTTCCTATTGAAATTTGACCGTCAGACTTTAAGTTATAGTGGTTTTGTTACCCCTCCCCTTAATTTTACGTTACCTAATGCTGACTTTCTTTCGAAAAACGCTCCAATGGTATTATGACGTCAATATTGATCTAAAGCTTTCATATGGTGGTTCTTTCGAATACTGTTCTGGACCCCCTTAATAATTTTTTTTCCATTTCTCTTATCTTTCTATTGTGTTATTGTCTATAAATTGATAATACATTTGTCTTACCCGAGAACCACAAAACTGAAAGGTTGCTGAAAAAAAGAAATAAACATAATATACACATAGGTAATACAACTGTATGTATTGATTTTTCAAATGATGAAATGGAATGGAAGAAAAAACGATGATGAACTGAGATGAAATAAGCAGGGACTTACGATCGCAGGAAACAGCTTCTGACTCATCACGCAAGTGAATAATGACGATTACAGTAATTATTAACAACCTCAATGAACGGTTCATCCTGAAATTTCCAGTGTTTTCTATTTAACGATTTCTTGAAAACTAACTCTTTTCAGTTAAACAAATGTTTGTTAAATTATTTTATGGATTGTTGCCCCAGGGAATCTCATGCATTTCTAATAATTCTGTCATTCATCAAAGTGACGGATTGAACAGATTTTTCCCATCATAATAAATCTTAATCAGTTTTGTACAGCAAAACAATTGTCCCGTGAAAAATTAAATAAAGGCAGAATGGCACATATTTACCGCAGAATAATATCATTTAAAACTACGACAAGAGCAAAAAATCAGAAAACTTTCAGAACATCACTTGACGTCGAAGTGTCAGCTACATGAAAAATAAAGACCAAAACATTGCATTTTGTACCCTATAATAAAACGTAAAACTATGTAAAAAGCTTCACATATATCTACTGATCAATATAGATAACGTTTCCGTAGCTAGAGGTAGATTGGCTCCTGCAGCCTGTTTCACAAAAATACTTACGAAAAAAATTAGGAATTTTCGTACATTTTGATCGCTTAGCTTTCTTTGTAAACTTAAAATCGCAATGTTTTGTTTCTGAATATATATGAAGTATATAGAAATGATATTAGAAAGCACAATATGATCTAAATTGAAAAAAAATATTTGAAGCTTTTATTTGTTAATGAAAGTTACGAAAATTCCTGAAATTTTTCGTAAGAATTTTTGTGAAACTAGGCACTGGTCAGTAAAAGTCTGAAAGAGTAAAAGGAATTGCAATTTTGAACACATTCAACATTTGAACAATTCCATTAAGGGTAGAGTTATCATAGGAAAGACGCAATGGAGTCTCAACATTCCCAAGGGTAGTCGTAAGGCAATCTGCTGTGAATCCTACTTTAAAGTAAAGATAACATAGGAAGTTCTACGGTCGATATGGGGAACTCGTGCACTATGATGTCCCACTCTCCAGAATGGTGGATGATATTCTGTCATAGACCATTTGTACCGTTCAACCAAAGATGCTACTTTTTATCTTCCAAAATGGAAGTAACCGGATGTGACAATTCTACCGAATTGAAGCGACGGGTTTTGCATGCAAGCAGGATATGCTGACTCTTCCTGGACATCTGGTCTCACTCTCTTTTCTGGAGTTCGCTTCCTTTCATGTGGTGGAGGTTTTTGTTTGTTTGCTTTGGTTCCTGTTTTATCCTGAATTTGTATGCCTTCGGTTTCTGATTTTCTGAATTATCGATTTTGTGCTGTATATAGGGATATGGTCATTATCTATATTTGTCATCGCTACAGCCGGCATAGTACGGACCGTATTGCGTAAGCCCTCTTTTTACATCCATTTACATATTCATCTGTGTTGCTTGGACCCCTGCATTTTGCGTTCTTGTTTGTGTGTGGTCATCTGACAGTGAGGAGGTTGTTTACACCACAAGTGTACGTTTTTCTATACCTCTAGGTAATCAGAATACTAGGAGGGTTGTGAGCACGTAATCCAGGATAACCAAATCGTCTGCTACTGACAGGGTAGATGGCCGTCCTAAATCGGCACCGATTGCCCATTTGTCTCGTTGGTTTATTTGTGTTTGATGTTTATCTGTGATTTTGGCGTTTCTTGTACCATTTGTGTCAGTTCCTGTGCTAGTCTGCTTTGTGTTTTTCGGTGGGTGTTCTTGGGTTTTGCTGTTAGTTCTGTAACTAGTTGTTTTTGAGACCCCCTCATGTTTTTCTCTTTTTTTTATTATCCCATGCTATGGTCAATTCATCGTCGACATGGGATTTCCCCCTGCTCGCAAATTCAGCATTAGTATGCTCCGCCCCATAGTTGAAAATTCCTGCGCATCAGGTTATGCGATCGATGTCAACCTGCAGTCATGGTGAAATGAACGTCAACATTGAGTAGGCGTTTAAGATAGGAAATCAATTTGCAATGTAAACATTCTTCCTTAAACTAAAAGCATACGTAAAATATTTTACTAAAGCACATAGTTCTTTAACATTTAGAGCTGATTACAATCATTTTGCAGTGTAGAGTTTGTAAAAAATTCCCCGTGAGGGGTTTGACAGTAAGTGGCAGACATGGTCGCCATAGAACTTTCTATATAGACATAATCTTAGCCAGTGTATGTTTTGTAGATACTATTTTGAGTTTGTTTAGTGCGTTAACATCGACGACAGATGCGGCTAGCCAAACAGGAGATGCTTATTCCTCTCGGGCACCTGGTCTCACCTCTGGCTTGCCAGGGGTGAGTCGATGCTCAATTCGTTGCTTTACTGTGAGTGTTGTTGAGATTGCTGTCAAAATCGTCTTTATAAAAATAATCATTGAAGAAGTACCTATCAATTATTCAGTCTCAAAGTCTAGAAGGCAAGGCAAATCATTTGAATTTCCATAGAAACGGCTGCGAACCTCGAAATTTATAACATTCCGAAGTGAGACCAGGTGCCCTGATTGCATGCAACACCCGTCGCAACAGCTCCATGGAAACTTGTCAGATTCGGTGATTGTCTCTATGTACATATTGGTGTACACATCAGGTTAGTTTTGTTTGGTGATGATGACAGCCATTCAATTACAATCCACAATGTTACTAATCATTCTGAAAAGGGGGATCTGATATGCTTTATCATATCGCCGTAGCGACAGAGGAACTTCCTCAGAGATGATTTCAGCCGTTGTGCAATATAACCCTGAACAATTAGCTTACTTGCAAATCGTCTGGCTCTAACAGTGCAAATCTTCATATTTGGAACATGCCCTGTCGTACCGCATGAGCTTGGAAAAAAAACGCCATTAGCAGGAGAAGACGGAATGTTGCTACTAATGAATTGGAAGTTAGTTATATGGAAGCTGAAATCACCACGCTTGTCATACATTGAGGTGTTCAAATGGCCGTTTGCTTCGAAAGATATAAGGTATATTCAAGTGCGATGCGAATCTGGTGCTCTCGGTTGTTTCCTTGATCTCTAGTTCCTGAGGATATATTTCATCAAGATGATCCTTAAAGATCGGTTTATTGGTAGACAACACGTCATCTATGTGTCTGGACGTAAAGTTATCAAATTTGTATCCGTCCATAGACAGAGGGCCTTACAAAATAATATCTTTTAATGAACTTTTTCCTAAGTGAATATGATTATAACATTTGAAAACAAAATGAAATCCGTCTTCAACATCTTCTTTACATATAGGACAATACCGTCTATATAAAGGAATTTCTGGTAACGACCAGATTATTCGCTAAGATAATGAGAAGATACATTTTGTACAGTTTACAAATTATTCCTTTGTATTTTGATGGACTACGTTTCGACAAATAATTTGTATAATTTGAAATTGTCAGCTAAAATTCTATAAATGAAACATTGACATGAGTCATCAATATCAGACAAAATAGACTACTTAATTCTGATGACATTTGATTGTGGGGATAAATTGAGGGCCGATCTAAGGGTCTCGTGGAAATACCTCTCTTCAGTTTATAATTGTAACCCTATTGGTATCCAATGTTCAAAAGCCATAATCCGTGCTGACCACTGGTACAGCTCTTGTTCAGTTTCGTTTTCGTAGTCCCATTTACCGGAAGTGTTATGTTATATGTTACAGAAACAGGGTTTAGACATATAGCTAAAAATAGCATCTTCAAAATCTATTTACATTACCATACATTGGGTAATGTTGTTGTATGGAAATTTTGGCGAATATGGTCCAAATTGGCTATTGTTAATGTTGGCGCCTTTAAAATTGGCGGATTTTTAAAAAACGTTCGCCGAAATTATAATGGCCAAATACATGGCCGTATCTTAAATCAATATCTTAATGACCACAAACACGAACATAAAATGAATAAAACACATTTAGGCCGGCACTTTATTCATTAAAAAATGAATGTAATAATGTTTACAGTTAATTAATTAAAAAACTGTGATTATCAATTAAACATCACAACAAGACACTATTTAATAATGTTATATCCGATCAGTATGTGTTTCGGAGTACATTTTTTGTTCGTCTAGCGGTAATATAGACCGTGGAGAAGTCGAAAAATACGATTGAAATTAATGGCTTTTCAATTTTTCAAAAGTTCCTTATAATTCCATATGATATACATCTGATTGAGTCAATTCCTGGAGTATGTTATCTCGCAGTTTGAGGAACTTGCTTAATACGACTTAATATTTCCGAAAGCAAAATAAATAGCTGTTTTGTGGAGCACCTGGACGAACAGGCAATAAACCGATGTTTGGATTCTTGTGCATTTTTGGAATCAAGTAGATATAAGAAAGTTCAAGATCAGAGTAATCAATATGAATACCGAAGGGCTTAAGAATAGATCTGATTGTCAAGCAATTTAGATACAGATAAATTTGTAAGTGTGTATGTTGGATTTCCAGTTGCTGAATGAAAACCCAATTCCTCTCTCAGGCATTTGAATCAGTATGACCTGCAAACGAAAATAAAATTGTTTTCCGCGTTGTTAGCAGGAACAATTATGATTTTTCATGAAGGTCAGAATGCTCTTTGGCAACAACAGGGTCATGAGCAAATGACTCTTGTCTGTTGTTAATGAGTGCCGAATACGCCAAAATCTTCTTTTAAGTAATTCTCCTATCTATTCCATTTATTCGGAGAGTGTGTCTAGTTCTACGTCCTTCTTTTTGCCCATCATCTGGCGTGCTCCTCACATGCATCCATAATTACATAGATTTCCCGCCATATGAAAGAATTGGGTTCCCTTCACTTTGGACCTTTACTGAGAATGTTCCTAAGTTTACTGTTACTGACGAACGATGTTTATGTCACCGATAACCACATGGCCACATGGTTGGTAGATGAAACCAGAGGATTAACATGTCCATAGTATGTGCTTTTGGAAAAGGTGGTTTACAGTTTATAATCAAATGTTTTGGAAGCAACGGATTGTGTTTATGTGTAGAAAATGCAAGGCGACTCCTGTAACTTTAAACGAGGGGGGATTTAATCTTTGACAGATCTGTTATTTCGAATTTGCTTAAATGCAGAGCATCGATCCCTTTATTTGCAATTTCGATTTGCAGGAAGGGGCTACTAACAGAGATGACAGATTTGACGGCCTTAAAAAAGTCTATTTGACGAAATAATAATATTACTTTGTTGGCAATATTCTGCTTACCTGGTTTCCGACGGTAAAATGTAAGAACATTGATGATTCGTGCAAGTCATGCAGTTTCTTTAAAGGAAGAGAATGCAACTTTGTACGAATATGATGAAGGCCTAACTGATTGTTGATAAATGGCAAAAGACTGTCGAAAGATCAGTCATAAATGTCTGGTTTGTTGTATTTTTGTATACCATGACTTCGACGTTTTCTTGTTTGATCAAACAACTGGAGTATATCAACCGACTGGCATCCAGAACTAGAATTTGTTCTTCTTCCTCAAAGTTTGTAAACTTTTCCTCGAAGCACAAGTGATAAGGATTTACTATCCGAAACACGAGTTTTGTGTATAAAAAATGGTTTGAAATGTGGTACAACGTTACAAAGAGAAGGAATACATTTTTTTGGTACTTATATTTTATTTTTAAGCTCTTCATCTTAATGTGAGAAAAGAACTTTTTGAAGATTTTTTACACCGCTGGTTTTATTACATGCGTATAATCAAATTAGCTTTGTCATCAAATAAACATTGAAGAAGTACCCATCAGTCTCAATTCAATATTCGGAGTTCGCCTCTTTTGTTGTGGATGAGGTTTTTATTGTTTGCTTTGGTACCTTTTTATCCTTATTTTGTATGCCTTCGGTTTATGATTTTATGAATTATCGATTTTGTACTCTGTATGGGGATATGGTCATTATTCATTTTTGTAATTTATCAAACTTTGCATGTAAAACTTTGCATGTAAATTGTCCACAGTGAGAAGACGACACATTGATTTTCAATTCAAAATCAGGATCAATGGTCAAGGTCACAATTGTTGATGAAGGAAAAACCTATTGGACACTCTAGAGGTTAGAGTTAACCTCTAATCTTTATCAAACTTTGTTAGTAAGTATGATAAGAAGACGACATATTGAATTTCAAGGCCAGAGTTTAATGTCCCAATGGGTGATATCAAACTGATTGGATGAATAACTATTAGTGGGGATGACACGCTTTGCATTACAAGCTCAAAATAAAGGGAATTGTTAATTGATGTCGGAACTGCTTTAATCTGAAAATGACATCGGTCTTTCACAAAAGATTTTGTGGTGTTTCTTTTGTCTTCTTCCACAACCTCTGAAAGGGAAAAAAAGGATGCTCACATTATTTTACATAACTCAAAAAATGGTACTCTTCATTTATCATTCAAATAATACTTCACTATACAAACGTTACTATATAATACTATATCCTGTTAACGCCATGCTCTATAGGTTACGGCGTTTTGGAAGTTGCGCCTCGGGCCAATACATGTACGACATACCTCGAGGACGACATAACATTGCCAATTTGGAATATACTGGTAACATAACCTATAAATATTGTCTTTGTTGGAAGTAAGAGGCGCACTGATCGGACGTTTATCAAGTACATTGAAAGGCTTAATTCCAAAAATTCCAAAGCCTCTCTCAGTTGACACAAAATGAACCCTAAGACAATGTGTTCTGCAACAACGTCCAAATCGCTTGTAACAAGATTTGAAAATTCCTTACGGCGAAAAGAAAAGTTGCAGGCTTGAAAACCCTATTCACATGTATCAATCATTTATGACGTGCAAGGGCAGTTAACGTGCTAGAAGAAATTTCGAGCAGACATATAATGCCAGTCACAGGACACTCATCGATTAATACAAATAAGGAAGTAACTGATGACAATACTGTAAAGATTATATATCTGAGAAAAAAGCAGACATAATCAAGGAAAGATGTTCCGAATCCTGGCGATGACTCTCTCATTTCTATGAATTATTTCCAAAAGAAAGGTTTGATAAACATAACATTTTATGCATTATTTACCTGTTCTTGATCAAGTTAATTTAACAATTTGTATCAAAATTGCATGCTCGAATTTAATAAAAAATCTAACATTTCAATTCGGTCGATTCTTAGCTACTAAAATGAATTTTTGTTGCATCTAAAAATTACTTTGACTGGCAGTATCACTTTTGAGGATTTAATATCCGAAACATGTGCCTAGTGCATAATAAATTGGTTTGAAATTTCTTCTGGAAGGAACAAAGTTGAAACACTTCCGTGTTATTGGAATTATAGAGAAATAATTCAATCATTTCCGTAGTGTCTGTATAACGCCTATATGAGCATACAGAACGAAATTTTATCGATAGCTGTATAGACACTGCCGTCTAGTATGGCGTCACTAACGTCGATCGCCGCTTCGTTAGGCTTGTTCAAATATTACGTCGCAAGTTTTAAATTTAAAAATCAACAATTCTAAATTGCCGTCAATTGCAAAATATATAAAGAAGACAATTAAATTAAGAAATTACTATACTATTTTTAGCTCACTTCAACGAAATTGAGATGAGCTTATGCTTTAATCCCGGTGTCCGCGTCCCCGTCCCAGTCCGCGTCCGCGTCCACGTCCGCTTAAAGTTTTTGGGGTAACTCAGTATCTGACAAATACTGATGCTACAGTAACCAAACTTGCACAAGTGATTCATCTTTGGATGCTGATGTGAACCTTTGCATCAGATGCTGCATCTGACCTACATTTTCCGGTTGAATGACTTTGTCAATGTCTGGTTAAAGTTTTTGGGGTAGCTCAGTATCTGACAAAGTACTGATGCTATAGTAATCAAACTTGCACCAGTGATTAATCTTGGGATGCTGAGGTGAACCCATGCATCGGATACAGCATCTGACATACTTTTTCCGCTTGAGTGATTTTGCCTTTAAAGGCCAATATTGAGCAAAGTATAAGTGCTACATGTACCAAACTTGCATATTGGATGTGTCTTTGATTAAATTTTCATAAAATGACCTTGATCTAATTTTTCCGCTTGAGTGATTTTGCCTTTAAAGGCCAATATTGAGCAAAGTATAAGTGCTACATATATATTTTCATTTCCATGCTTCATTAACATCGACGGCGGGTGCGGCTAGCCAACAGGGGATGCTTACTCCTCCCGGGCACCTGATCCCACCTCTGGCTTGCTAGGGGTCCGTCGATGTTTAATTTTGTGCTCTATTGTGAGTGCTGTTGAGATTATCGTCAGGATCTTCTTTAACTCATGTACCAAACTTGCATATTGGATGTGTCTTTGATTAAATTTTCATAAAATGACCTTGATCTAATTTTTTCGCTTGAGAGATTTTGCCTTTAAAGGCCAATATTGAGCAAAGTATAAGTGCTACATGTACCAAACTTGCATATTGGATGTATCTTTGATCAAACTTTCATAAAATGACCATACTTTTGCCACTTAAGTGATTTTCTTAATATACATGTACTTAGAGATATGTTTAAATTGAACTTTGCTGCCACGAGGTGAGCTTCGTAATCTTTGATTACACTATGTTTTCTGTATACTACCATATTTCTTAAATAGATATTTTTTTTTAAGATATACATGTATAATGCCAGGTACATGTATCAGCTTCATCGAAATGTTAAATTGCGTTATATATCATGCCATGCCATATTAAACACTATTGTCAATATTGACAAAAGTACTACACAATTCTGTTAATAACTATACTATACTAGATTAGACCAGACTAGACTAGACTAGACTAGACTAGAATATACTATACTATTGTCAATATTGAAATATATGTTCTATAGTACCAATTTCGTTGTACTAGACATGTGTTTCGGATTTTTTAATCCTCGTCCATAGTACGTCATGTCAAACAGTTTAAATAAGCCAAAGTGAATTTTCCTGGCGCCATCTACAATATAGAGCTTTAATTTCCTCTTGCCTAAATGAGCGGCTTCAAATTTTGTGTAAGGTTTATTCAGAAGCGTATTTCAGAGAAAAATATTGCCAAAAATCTTGGAGGGTAGGCGCAAGGAGCTAAATTCTAAATATGTCCGAAAAAAATATGCCGAAACCCAGCTAAGGACAGAACTATGAAATGAGGGAGATACCCCTTAGTTTAAGCTATGCTATGCTTTGTATAGCTATGCTTTGCATTGCTATGCTTTGCATTGCTATGATTTGCATTGCTATGCTTCGCATTGCTATGCTTTGCATTGCTATGCTATGTTATACTATGTTCAACGTCATCAAATTTATTTGCATCATTTTAAAGCAGATAAATTTAAAGCATGGACCAGACATGCACGTTTCGGTTATTTAACCCTCGTCAGTGATCCTCAATCTATACAATGTAATACAGCCGAAATATTTGAAAATTATGTCCTTAATACACCGATAGACGTAGCAAGATTGCTGGGATATGATGCTCCAGGACCCAGGTGTTTGAAATTTGAGAAAATTTTGTAAATAGAGATTTTCAAATGCGTTTGAAGAAACGACCAACAAAAATTGATCTTACTTGGCTACATGTGCCCTCGGGGACTCCTGGTCCACCAGCAGTGACACTCACCAAGTGGTACAAATGTTAAACATCATCAAATTCATTTGCATCATTTTAAAACATATACTATACTATACTATACTATACTATACTATACTATACTATACTATACTATACTATACTATACTATACTATACTATACTATATTATACTATACTATACTATACTATACTATACTATACTATACTATACTATACTATACTATACTATACTATACTATACTATACTATTCTATGCCGTACAGTTCAGTACAGTATACTATACTATACTGTACTGTACTGTATTATACTATACTATACTATACTATACTATACTATACTATACTATACTATACTATACTATACTATACTATACTATACTATAATGTACTGTACTGCACTGCACTGCACTGCACTGTACTGTACTGTGCTATACTATACTATACTATACTATACTATACTATACTATACTATACTATACTATACTATACTATACTATACTATAGTAGACTATACTATACTATAGTATAGTAGACTATACTATACTATACTTTACTATACTATACTACACTATAAATATTCAAGGGGCCTACATGTACATGTAAATATGCAGTACGTTCGGTCACAACAATATTTGCGATGGTAAGTTGTGGTTTCCCTACAAATCCTTTGATAAGTTATTACCGTTGTGTTAATTTTATATTTCGCATTAGAAACAAATACTGTCATCATTCTTACCGTTTATTGCTCTGTTATATAAAAAGCCGATGGGTTGCAGTGTTGAGAGGCACAAAAGCAAAACCGACACAAATGCATCCAAAACGAAAATCATTTCTACATTTATACAATCCACAATCCTGAAAAATTTAGGTAAATAATACATGCATACACAATTTTCGTAAGTACAATGTAATTATCTAACGTCATCAAATTC
>VSWD01000014.1:44793182-44817416 GCA_033119305.1 Pinctada imbricata
GTATAACAGTTGGCAAAATAATTATGAACTTGCGCGCTAGTTCATTTTTGCGCCCGCCCGGGGCTGGAGGTACAGCAAAACTAATCGTGTCATCGCGTAGAGGATACCTGAGTTAGTCAGAATCCACATCTCATTTACCTGTAGCGCACCTGGTACCTGAGATATTTACCTTAATTACAAAAAAATCCTGCGGAAAATAAAAAAATCCTGCGGGAATTATCAAAATCCTGCGGGAATTATCAAAATCCTGCGGGAAATTGATGAATTCCTGTGGGAATTTTCAAAATCCCGCAGGAAAAATTGCTTGAAATAATCCTGCGGGAAAAATAAAATTCCTGCAGGAAAAATAAAATTCCTGCGGGAAAATTTTTTCGAAGTAAAATCCTGCGGGAGAAAAAAAATCCTGCAGGAAAAATTTGAACTTAAAATATTCCTGCGGGAAATATTATATGAACATTTTTTCCCGCAGGAAATTATGCTTTGTTAAAAATTCCTGCAGGAAATTTATTTAGAAAAATTCCTGCAGGATTTTTTTTGAGAAAAAAGAACTGCAGGTTTTTTTTATAAAGAAGTAAAATCTTGTAGTACACTTACAAAAAAAAATACTACTACAAATAATGAATGAATGAATGAATGAATGAATGAATGAACCTTTAAGTAAGTCCATTTGATTTCCAACCATGATTCGGCTGCAATAATATGCCTAGCCCACGATATGATATGTATTATGATATTTACACATGATACGATTCATATCACGATCCTGAATTTAAAATACAGATATAAAAGCATAATTTCTGTACTTTGCCCAATATTTTATTAAAAGTTCAGCGACAACAATTTATTAAGATCATATCATCATTTCTTGAATGTTTTGAGATCTATCAGGTATTTATATCATGGGTCATAGCAACTTCCCCTACTCAAAATGTAGGAATATAGGTATATTGTGTGTGAAAATATAGAACATATATAGAAAATTTTTGAGTAAAATAGGAAAATCTTAGAATTTTTCAATTTTTAGTGATTTTTGAAGTCTTCCATTCATGTAAAATCACTTGTACATGGGTCAAAATTTGACAATAAATAGACGATATTCACATTAATGTGGTAGACTTGAATTCTACATTTCATGACCCGACATCACAATGTTTGACGTTATTTCTTACTATGATGTCGAAACATATCTATGATGTCATAAAGTAAAATAATGTCAAAAATATTATAGATACGTTTAAACATCACAGTAATAACGTCAAATAGTGTGATATTGGGTTTTGGGGTGTCTAAAATGTAAGTCTAGCGGTAATATGAAAATGGTCTATTTATTGTCAAATTTTGCCTGATGTACATGTACAAGTGATGTAACATATACGAAAGACTTCAACAATCACTCAAAATTGAAAAATAATTGTATTTGCACTTACATGTAGCCCCTCTCCCAATTTGAAAAAATAGTTTACATGTACATTATAGCCCCTCCCCCACCTCCAAGATACAATAATCGCTTTATCTTAGGTAAACGTGCAAAGTACTGAAGTTGGTTGCTTACAATTAGATTGAAAGTGAATTAAGAAAATGGAATAAAATAAAACATGTTTGTTAAGTTTTTAACGCAAGGCATGTATGACTTGGTAGTCAGATGCAATTCGAGTTACATCTCAAACATTACCCACTTGATACTGAAACGAAGGCATCACCCACCAATCATATCATTAGTTCTATAAAACTCCTGTAAATATGATTGTGAGTACTCAATTTACCCTGTTTTCATCGTTTCTTCGATTTTTCTGTCTTTGGTCAGTTTGGACATGTTGGGGAATGCTCGGGGGTTCCCTGGACTAAATATAGATTCACTTGTTTTGAGTTGTTTCTTGTTCATAATAAAAATGTTCGCCTTAAAGAGTAGTTTGCAAGGTATTTTCACAGCGAGATATGGGTGCTGATCCAGAAACTGAACTGTTGCAATGGCGGATCCAGCGCCCCCTTTGCCGGGGGGAATTTTGCCGATTTTTATAATGAAAATTAACCAAAATATAGGGTTGTTTGAAAATATTTGGATCAGTGCCGCCCCCTCGGGGGGCGGACATCCTCTCCGCACCCCCTAAATCTGTAACTCTGTTGGGGGTTTGGGATGACATGCTAAACACGAAGGTCCGAGGGGGATGCGAGCACAGGCACATGTAGAAAGAGCGTCAATATCCTGTATGGTCATAAGAGAATACTGGTATCTTATAGAGAGACAAGGCTTCCGACGAATTTTCAGCCAGAAGTAGCATTTCTGCATTTTTTTGCATTTGAAGGGCAAAATGGGGTATGACCATAAAGATTGATTTGTATACTTCCTAAAAACATCAATACTTCACCTAAAAAAATCTCATAACATAGCCTAATCGTCTACCTAAGTTGGCCTGTTTTCTACTTTCTGTCTTGAACCTCCATTGCCAGATTAGCTTGTCTGAATCATCCAGGTGTTTTACTCTGCTTACAGTAAGCAGATTAAAGCCTCTGAATGAATCAGTATTTGTCCAATCTGGCAATGGAGATTCAAGACAGAAAGTAGAAAACAGTCCAACTTAGGTAGACGATTTGGCTATGTTATGAGATCTTTTTGGGTGAATTATTGATGTTTCTAGGAAGTATACAAATGAATCTTTATGGTCATACCCCCTTTTGCCCTTGAAACATGACAAGTGCAAACATTTCAGATGCTACTTCTGGCTGAAAATTCGTCGGAAGCCTTGTCTCTCTATACATATATTCCCTTATGACTTGTAAAAGGGTATCATACAAGATATTGACGCTCTTTCTACATGTGCCTGTGGATGCGAGAGACCGGTAGATGAGGGAGGGGAATCCCCGTGAAAAAAAAAGCAAATTGCTGGCACCTCAGTTGAGCTTAATTCTGCCTCTGCCCCCCCCCCCCTCCTCAGGCAGAATCCGCCACAAAGTACACAAATGTATATAGATACATGCCGTATAACATTCATGAAGTCCAAGCTGGGCAAACCCGTAAAAAATATCTTAAGAAAATCTCAGTGGCGGATCTAGCGCCCCCTTTACCGGGGGTCAACGGGCACATTTTGCCGATTTTGACTGAAAATGGGCCAAAATATACCTGTTTTGGAAACTTTTGAGTCAGTGCCGGGGGTGGGCGCCTCCTCCGCAACCCCCCCCCCCCGAATCCGCCACTTAATCTTATACAAAGGGTATATATATATATCACTTTTTAGACGCGTGACTCTATAGACCTGATTCGACTAGTGTTGGTCCCCAGCGTGGTGTCCTCTGGTAGGGAGTTTAGCGGCGGGGGAACCCCGGCGACAAAACAAAATTTTGAATAGCATATCATCCAGCTCTTGGAAATTGCGGAGTTTCCGGGGTTTTTATTTATTTTTTTTTCAAAATCATAAGCTGGATCTCCCCGAATATTCAAGGGTTCAGCCAATTTGGCTGAACCCTTGGTCAAATTTAATTCTTGATCAATCCGTCCATTTCCTAAGAGAACTTGCATTGACATTGACATGTAGAAGAGAAAATGATAACTTCTAGATTCATTTCAAAAATGCCCCAGAAGCCACTAATATAATTTACTTCATGTTTTTTTTTTTTTTTTTTTTTTTTTTTTCATTTTATTAATTTTCACGGGGGAGGCACCCCAACCACCGAAGCCTCGCAAAGCATCCCTCGAAAAGAGTTTAAGCCCTCGGCAGTTGAGGTTCTGGATTCTCTCCTGTACAGTTACGAGTAATTACATATACTTTTTTTACGAAAATTCAGACTCCTCGTAGAATACATGTAATGGACTCTTTTTGTACGATCTCATCTATGAAATTGATTTTCTTTCTTTCTGTTATAATATATTGGTGTGCACATCATGTGAACGTACATTAGATGGGCGCACAGGGATTCATCGCGCTTCTCGATTGCTTGATGTACGTACTATTGGTTACGTGTATGTTGTATAGCCCATAGTACATCAAGCAACTGGGAAGCGCGATAAATCCCTGTGGATGGGCGGTATTGACCAGACGATCACACCCTTGTAGGATAGTTCCTATTATTTCTTAGCTTGATTTTTTTTAATAATTGGTGGGAAATGCACATAAGGTTTATCTTGAATTGTCTCCCCATCAATGTTTACTTGATAGATGAAATAAAATTCTGAATATATCTTAAAGTGTGTAAGACATGTATAGTATATGTGTGGAAGAATACGTGTGAAAATGGGTCCTCAGAACAGGAAATTCGAATAATTCCGGTCCGGAATAAGGTGCGCGACTTTGTAAAATTATTTTAAAAGTTGCGTATTTTTAATCTTTCGGCATTTTTTCTCTGTGATTCAAATAAAATTTCTAATAATTTGAAAGTAGTGTCAATGTATTTGAGCTGGAGCGATTTGAGAATTTTTCTCCTATTTTTGGTAAGAAAGTGTTTGAAAAAATAACTGGGATCTGGATCCTAAAAATATGTAGGTCAAGGGGTTCCAAGGATGACAGATTTTATCTATAAGGAATCGTGAAAAATTGTGAAGTTACGGTATTTTAGTATACACTCTGAAATATATACTTGAAATAATCGTACACAGACGCTCTGCGTGCACATTTCATTGATATTTCAGCCTGACGCCGAATTCAGTATTCAAGAGTTAGCATTCACGAATAAATATACTTTGTATCATAAAATTGTATAAGGAAACGATGTAGTGTTGTTATTATTTCATGAAAGAATGCAGATACTGGCACAGAATAAGATTTGATGGCCATGGGTTTGACATATCTATTTGACGTGTACATATTACACGCTCATTCAATCTAAGGCGCCGAGCAACCCCCCCTCCCCCCCCCCCCCCCACTTTCTATAATGGCGCCGAAACCCCCTCCCCCCACCTCCTCGCTCCATTAATTTCCATTTAATTTAAATCAGGTTTATACAAAGTTTTGTGTTTATAACCATATATGACAAGAAAAGTATAAATTTTGATGATGAAGTTAAGCATATATCGAAATGCCCCCCCCCCCCCCAAGATTATTAATATTAAAATATTTTTTTCTTTTTTTTTTGTATTCATTGTTATGAAAACGAAACTTTTATGTAGAACATAATTTGCATTTGATGTTTATCTTATTTTAATATGAAAAACTATAAATTCGGAGTCTAATATACAGTTTTAGGCTTCACTCTTAGCTTATACCGAACATACAGGAAAAGCGCAGGAATTGTAAAATAAGGGGGGGGGGGGGGTTGCGTTTTTGTCTTACCACGAGTCGTTGTATCGAAATATGCGTACTTTTTTCACTTTATAGAGGAAAAATTTAGTCGTTGTATCGATATATGCGTACTTTTTCACTTTATAGAGTTGTTTAATGGTCACTGACACCGTACAAGGAAAAATTTACAACACTAGCCTAGAATTATCTTTTTTCTGGTTGATTTTACACGATTATTTGGAGTCTGAATTACCCCTCTCTGGCCTCCTGAAAAAGCCATACAAATTCTAAAAATGCAGTTTGAAGTTTTTACAATTAAAATATCATTATATCAAAGTTGAAAGAAGACACATGCTTTATTTTGTGTAAATATCTTTATTTTGAGGAGAACAGGACAGTCTTGAAAATAACGGACATGAAAATGTAATTATAAATAGCGCCAATCGGGCTTCATTTTGGCTGAATTATTTCAAAACGAATGAGCATATTTTGATGCAACTTTATACATAGCATACGGACATATTGAAATATATGACAGTACCACGATTTGTTCAAGGTAAAAGAGGGGGATAGTAGAACGTCAATGACATGTATTCTATACAAAAGCTTTCAGTGAATTGTTATCCTCAAGGCGACATGAACCGTTCGATTTTTTTTGTACATCCGCAAAATGAATACCCAAAAAAAGGAGAGAGAGATAGAGAGAGAGAGCATGTATATTGTTATATTGTTGTGGGTCATGTGTTATTTTAGTTTTACTTTATGTGTAAGTACACATGTACTTAGTCATGTTGTATTATGATTTCATAATCATTCTTTCTAGATTTTACTATGTCATGTTTATTTCATTAGAGAATATTCCAGTATGTTCTTTGTTACATCATTATCATCACATGACTGTGATTTCTAGAATTTACTCTATTGTTAATCATTTGTAATGAGTCATTGTTCTAGAAGCTTCTTGTTAATTCATTGGTATTAAATATAAATACCTCCGAGGAACTGTGTTGAGGGGGCATTCGTACACATTCGTAGACACGATTCATTCATCTATTCTGATATACTGGGACACTTTATTTGTTGAGACTTTAATCCATTTAACAACGTTTGTGATTACCGGAAACCATACATCGATAGACTTTGTGGACCGTAACGGACACTTTGATCCGGACATTGTATTGTAAGTTGTAATCATTTGAAATATATATATTTTGTACATAATTAAACTTGTAAATTTATATTCTGTCTTTGTCTGATTTTTGCTGGCGTTTTGGGGTATTCTGACCCATAACAGAATTGGGGGCTCGTCCGGGATAGTAATCTCTGCATATTTGCATTTTTACGTAAAGATCGTTTTTTTTTTTTAAAAAAAAAAAAGGGAAAAATTTTTTTGTTGTAAAACTTTTGCCAGCAGAAATCAATCATGGTATTTTTGGTCACTGAATTTTTGAAATCGCCGACTGTACAAGAGTTCGAATCATTGAATGATGGTTCAAGATGGCGACTGAACAGTTTGTTTATTGAGACCAGAGCGTAAAAAGTTGGCAGTGTGCTAATTCTACGTGTATACTACCTATACCATGATTATAATGTGAATCAAGATACTCTTTATTTATCAGAAAACGCTTATATGCAGATGTAAGTCATCGATTTGCTTGAAATAAGACAAAATACGAAGTGTATGAACATTTATTGAGATCTAGGTCAGAGACGCCATTAATGTCCAAAAGAAAAGAAACAGATTCTGTGACCCCTCCTCAAGCTATCAGATTTTCTAGGCGCCGTCTATACATCTCTCCCGGTATGGCATCACCGAACACTCCATTTATAACATTATCATCTGCAGCATCTCCTTGCGTCCAATCCACTATAGGCGTGGTTCCCTCCGCCCAATCGGATCCCCATGTCGCCCAGCCCTTTTTAGGCTCGTATCAGATGACGACCGAGGATGGACAATCATATGACTTTTCACAGGTCCTCCTAACCACCATGACCTCTCAGTCCTTCCTCAATTCGCTGGCGATTGCACTAGGCCCTTTCCTCTCAGCAGCCATTGGTGATGCTACTAAACATCTGAGTGAGAAGTTGAAAGAGCAGGAGGCTACGATTGAGCAGCAGCAGGGATCTATCACATCACTGTCCAATACTAATACCAGGCTTGAGAATCGCATCCTGGACCTGGAGTGTCAACTGGAGGAGCTGGAGCAGTATGGGAGGAGGACCTCCCTACGGTTTCACAATGTCTCCATCCCACAATCTTCCTCCACTGATGATGTTGTTGTGAGCATCTGCAAAGATAAATTAGGTGTGGAAATTACAACAGATGACATTAACAGATCACACCCCATAGGGAAGCCTAAATCTAATGGAAAGGCCCAAATAAAGTGAAGAATTCCATTTATTCAATGAAAAAGAATTTGAAGGGTGACACAGACCGCATTTTCATTACAGAAGACCTCACTACATACAGACAGAGGATTATATCTGAAATCTCCCAGGCCAAGAGACAAGGACAGGTATCTTCCTTCTGGACCAATGATGGGAGAAATTTTGTGAAAGTGTCAGACCAGAGTCCTAAGAGATTGATTAAGTGTCATGAGGACCTAACAGACCTGCTGTCCTCTACAGGTACCAGAGAACCTACTAGGCACCATCCTCCTACACAGTGAAGATGAACACCTGACTATCAGTATCACACTCCTTCATATGACATAAACCTTGCTGTTTTACAGTTTTGTCATTCTTCATTCAAATATAGGAGTAAAGATTCATTGTAATAGTCAATTGTTTCCAACATCTCTTCCATTCATATTCATATAATAAGCTTTTATTGATGAAATTCTGAAACGCATTACCTGTGTGACTTAATCTGACTTTTACCATTTGTGTAGTACTTTCCCATATTATTTTCAATTACACTTTCATGAAGAATCTTATTCCTACCTTCTATATTGCATAATATTAATGCCATAATATATACCCTCCTATATATATATGTATATAGTTTGTTTGTTTTTTCTCAAAATGTCATAGTATCTTTATTTACATACTTGAATAGATATTTTCATGACAATTTCTTAACGAATATCTTTATCTTAAGTACTTACCTGATTATCCTTATCTTAAGTACCTATCTGATTATCTTTACCTTAAGTACTTGCCTGATTATCTTTATATTAAGTACTTGCCTGATTATCTTTATATTAAGTACTTGCCTGATTATCTTTATCGTAAGTACTTGCCTGATTATCTTTATCTTAAGTACTTACCTGATTATCTTTATCTTAAGTATTTACTTGTACTTACCTGTACAAGTATTTACTTACCTGTGTAATTCTTTTACTTTCTCAAGATGTCATAGTATCTCTAATTACCTACTTGTACAAACATTTTCATGATCACATCATAACGATAATTTTGTACTTACACGTTTCACTATTTACTTAAAAGCTATATATGAAACGAGTATCATTATTTACTTACCTGTATATAAAATTTCATTTTTGTTTTGTTGTCATCGTAACGAGTATCATGTTTATTAACCTGTATATAAAATTTCATTTTTGTTTAGATGTCATCGTAACGAGTATCATTATTTACTTACCTGTATATAAAATTTCATTTTTGTTTTGTTGTCATCGTAACGAGTATCATGTTTATTTACCTGTATATAAAATTTCATTTTTGTTTAGATGTCATCGTAACGAGAATCATTATTTACTTACCTGCATATAAAATTTCATTTTTGTTTACATGTCATCGTAACGAGTATCATTATTTACTTACCTGTATATAAAATTTCATTTTTGTATCATTATTTACTTACCTGTGTAGAAAATTTCATTTTTCTTTTGATACATCGTAAACTTAGCCTATATAGAAATTCTCCCGCTTATCTAAGAAATATATCTTACCGATTACATAGCATAATATTGTTAATATCGTAACGAGTATCCTTATTTTCTTTATTTGCAAATGTAGCATTTTTCTAAAGTCGTTTACCTACATAAACAAATCTTGTCATGGTATTAAATCATGTAAGCATAACTATGTATTATATGCCACAAATGTTGATATTCATTCCTGTCAGCCAAATCTTGCACGCACCGCATTAGTATATCTACCATGCTCCATTCACAATATTTCATTTTGTACATATTACTTTCATGTTTTGAAACTTTCCCTTCAACTCGTCCTACTTTCTCACTTTCTCTCGACTCGAACACTCCATTGTCCTCTTGGTACATACCTACTTACCTTTCGCTGCAGAATGACCTACATTTCTTTTTTGTTTATAATATATATATAAATGGGTAACGATCTCGCGCTTTACCGAGCAGCGATAGGTCTACATTACGCCAGAGTTTATAAATGCTATGCAAATACCACAATTTGCATATCACTTTCGGATTTCTTCAGTTCTGGAAAAAGCTTATTGCTAGATATAGAAACTCAATTAAAAACCCAAATATTTACTATAGTTTTTCTACTGTTATGTACGCATGCGAATAACCATCATGTATACTTACCTCTTCTACTTATGTTGTGTATGGATGTACATCCTAATCCCGGACCTGACGATGTAGTATCAATATTTCACTTAAATATTCGAAGTCTAAGGAATAAAATATCTTACCTTTCGGACATTGCTTCAGAATATGATATTATTTGCATAACAGAATCTCACCTCGATGATAGAGTTAGTTCCGCTGATCTTGTAATTGATGGTTTTAATCCTAATCCAATTAGACTTGATAGGACTGCACATGGGGGAGGTATCGTCGTTTATGTTTCCAACCGTATATATGCTCAGCGTGTAAGTAACCTTGAAATTCCTAATACTGAGATGGTATGGTTAGATATTGTTTTTCCTCACTATTCATTCCTCTTATGCTGTGTGTACAGACCACCTAACTCCAGAAACGAATTTTGGGATAATTTTACTCTTTCAATTGAAAACGCCACTTGTTTGAATCAAAATATCGTTATCACGGGTGACCTTAACACAGATCTTCTCTCTCAAAATCCATCAAAATTAACTGATATTCTAGATATGTTCCAGTTTACTAATGTTATACACGGATTCACCCGATTCGGTGTCACACGTAACTCGCTCCTCGACCTTGCCCTTGTCAGGGAGTGTTCGATTCAGCAATCTGAAATTATAGATATCGATAGGTCAATATCGGATCACAATGCAACTCTTGTAGATGTTTCAGTAAAATCAAATTTTAAACATGTTTATAAGAGAAAAATTTGGATATATAAGAATGCTAATTTTGACCAAATGAATTTGGATATAAGTAATTTTGATTGGGAAAATTACATGTTCGGGGAAGGGGAAGATTTAGATAAGGCCACTGAACTCTTCACTCGTAAATTCCTAGATTTGGCGAAAATATATATTCCATCTAAATTGGTGACTATTAGACCAACAGACAAACCTTGGTTCAATTCTGAACTTAGATTAGAGATTAGAAAACGTGATAGGCTTAGGAAAAGATCAAAAAATGGTTCGACTATCGTCAAGGAAAATTACAGAAAACAACGAAATCATGTTAACAATATGAAAAAAGCTGCCAAACAAAATTACTTTTTGGATCTCTATGACAATATAAATTCATTCTCTACTGGTAATCAGAAAGATTTTTGGAAAATGATTCATCCTTTGATCAAAGAAAACAGTAATTTTATATCTATACCCCCGCTACTTGATCCAAATACTGATGAAATCTCTATAAACGATAAAGAAAAAGCTGGTATTTTAAATGATTATTTCGCAAGTATCTCTAACATTGAAGACAATATGACAGACGAACCAAATTTTGACAATAGATCGGAAAATGTTTTAGATAATATAACTATTGATCAAAATGAAATAGAAGATATAATAGGCTCTCTAAAACCAAATAAGGCGTCAGGTATAGATGAAATTAGCCATCAAATGCTAAAGGGAACTAAAAATACCATAAGTAAACCTCTTCAAATTCTCTTTAATAATGTCTTACAAAAAGTATATTCCCCTCCATTTGGAAACGATCTAAAATTATGCCAATTTTCAAAAAAGGAGATAAACACATTCCGTCGAATTATCGACCTATTTCGCTTTTAAGTACAGTAGGAAAATTATTTGAAAGATTAATTCATAAACAAATTCATAACTTTATGATGGAAAACAACCTGATCTATAAATTGCAGTCTGGATTTCTACCAAAAAATTCTACCATTTATCAACTTATAGAAATATACAATACAGTTTGTATGAATCTGGAAAAGGGTGAATTTACATGTATGGTCTTTTGTGATGTCTCTAAAGCTTTTGACAGGGTCTGGCACAGAGGTTTACTTATAAAAATGAGGGGTCATGGGATAGGGGGGTCCTTACTATCTTTTTTCGAGAATTACCTTAGTGACAGGATTCAGTCAGTTTTCATCAATAATTCTACCTCAGACTTTCGATCTGTAAATGCTGGCGTCCCCCAAGGATCCGTACTTGGGCCATTTCTCTTCTTACTCTATGTCAATGATATTGCTGATACATTATGTAACATAGCTAGACTCTTCGCTGATGATACCTCTATATCTGCTAGTTCAACCGATATCGATGAAATAAAACAAACCCTG
Source organism: Pinctada imbricata (assembly GCA_033119305.1). Lineage (NCBI taxonomy): Eukaryota > Metazoa > Mollusca > Bivalvia > Pterioida > Pteriidae > Pinctada > Pinctada imbricata. The sequence continues at coordinate 44,805,017 of VSWD01000014.1, forward strand.
GATAGTGATTTAAAAAGCTTAAATGAATGGTCAATAAAATGGAAAGTTGCTTTCAATCCTTCCAAGACAGAAATACTTTTGATAGGAAATCGAAACGAATCCATCACCCTTGAATTTGATGATACGTTGATAAGTTCCTCCTTCTCTCACAAGCATCTTGGCTTGACATTTTCTTCGAATGCTAAGTGGTCGCTTCATATAGACAATATCTGCAAATCTGCACTGAAAGAAATAAATGTGTTACGTAAATTAAAATTCACACTTAGTAGGAAAGCACTCAATAAAATATACACAACTTTTATCTTACCTCTTTTAGAATATGCATGTGAAGTATGGGATGGGCTGAGCGTAACTGATGAGGATAAATTAAAAAAAATTCAATTACAGGCTGCTAGGATCGTTACGGGTTTACCTTTATTCGCGAGTAGGGAGGCTTTATATTTTGAGACGGGATGGGAAACTTTAAAAGATAGACGTAAAAGAAGAAAACTTACCTTATTTCATAAAATTTATCACAGAAATGCTCCTCAGTACCTTCATGATATTATACATCCATTAGTTAGGCATAACACTTATAACGTGAGAAATAACGATGACTTCTCTCTTCCGAATTACAGGCTTCAAAGTACCCGAATTTCTTTCTTTCCTTCTACCGTCAAACTTTGGAACGATCTCGAACCCGACATTAGACATAACAGTAACTTTCACCAATTTAGGAATCATTTACGCGCGGAAAGAGATGTCTATAAAGTACCGAATTACTTCTATATAGGTGATAGGAAATATAATGTTATCTTAACGAGACTCCGTAATATGTGTAGTAATCTAAACTATGATCTTTTCAGAGTAAATCTTACTAACACACCAATTTGCTACTGTGGTTGGCACGAAGAGAATGTCTCTCATTACTTGTTAGAATGTCGATTATATCTAACACAAAGAAATAACCTTTATTATAAACTACATGATTTTAGTCCCCTTGATTTAGAAACCTTGCTATTCGGAAATGAGGAAATCCTCAGTGAAAAACAAAATGAAACTATCTTATTAGCTGTACAAGATTATATAAAACAAACTAAGCGCTTTCTTTAATAGTTCAGTTCATTGGATGTACCAAGAGGAAAATCTATCTCTCTCTCTCTCTCTCTCTCTCTCTCTCTCTCTCTCTCTCTCTCTCTCTCTGATGTAATTTATTTCTTTTTCATTATGTTGTTCCCATAAATTCTAAATATTCTTGTTTAACGATCATTCCCACTCTTTAAGTTGCCATCTTGATATTTATATGTTGTATATGATAAGGAGAGGGCTTATGTAATGTTGTTATAACTTTTGCCCAATCCTATTTCATGTTATTATGAAATAAAATATGTTTAAACTAAATTGAAGAAAGATGATTTGATTGGTTTAGGCCTGCACTTTAAGTTAGATGTAAAATCTTCTATGAGAAAGCAAGAAATTAGAAATATTGTGGCTAAAGAGCTTTTAGCTAAGGAAATCTTTTCGTCATACGATTTTCCTGTTGGACCTGTTTCAAGCGAAACCAAAATGTCAAAATTTGAGTTTGAATTAGAGAAAATGAAAATACAATTACAATTTGAAAAAGAAGAAAAAGAAAGACAATTTCAAATTGAAAAAGAAGAAAAAGAAAGACAATTTCAAATTGAAAAAGAAGAAAAAGAAAGACAATTTGAAAAAGAAGAAAAAGAAAGACATTTACAATTTGAAAGAGAAAAAGAAGAAAGAGAGAAACAGGAACGTATGCACGAGAAAGAACTCCAGTTTGAGTTAGAAAAGTTAAAGTTAGAGAAAAGCGTTAAGGAAAATCCTGTTCCTTCGCCTGTCAAGTCTGAATTCGATGCCGCCAAAAATATCAGATTAGTACCAAAATTTCAAGAAAAGTCCGTGGACAAATATTTTCCACATTTTGAGAAAATCGCGGCCAATCTGAAGTGGCCACGGGATTTTTGGCCAACTTTGTTACAAAGCGTACTTATTGGCAAAGCGGCTGAAGTGTACTCGGCGCTCAGTATTGCTGAGAGTTCAGACTATGACAAGGTCAAGGACACGATTTTGAGAGCATATCAGTTAGTACCTGAGGCGTACAGACAAAAGTTTAGAAAGTACAAAAAATTTGAAAATCAAACATATGTTGAATTTGCTCGAGAAAAAGAAGATTTATTTGATCAGTGGTTTCGATCTAAGAAAATTCCCACTTCATTTGACAATTTGCGTCAAATAATTCTGATAGAAGAGTTCAAAGAGTGTGTACATCAAGATTTAAGAACTCATTTGGAAGACAAAAATGTTAAAACTCTTGAAGAAGCCGCTGTTTTGTCTGATACGTATGCTCTCACTCATAAGAAAAATTTTGTGTCAAAAACTCAATCTAGCGATAGCGCAAAAACGTCAGATGTTCCAAAGAAAAATGTACAAGAGTCTCAGTCGTCCATTAGTTCCCAGTCACCATCTCAAGGTGGTTCTACGTCCGGACCTAGGTCCGAGCGTTCTGAGGCATCCCCAGGGGTGGGGTCGCTTCCTACATGCAATTATTGTAAGAAAAAAGGTCACGTTATTGGTGAGTGTTTGAAGCTTAAGAAGAAAAAAGAACTTAAGTCACAGGCCTGTGCGTCTGTTAGAAATGATAGGAAAGCCTTAGATTCGATTTGTTCTGACACTCCTGAGATTCAGGGTTCTAAGTCCAGTTCTGATGATTTTGTGGAGGATCATTATAAGCCCTTTTTGTCACAGGGATTTGTTTCACTCAGTGATTCTAGCGAAGCGTTGCCTGTTCAGATTTTGAGAGATACTGGTGCTGCCCAGACTTTATTGTTAGAGGGTTCATTGCCTTTGTCTGAGCACACTTTTACTGGTAGGTCAGTTTTATTACAGGGTGTGGAGCTAGGCGTCATTGATGTTCCCCTTCATAAAATTTATTTGAAGTCAGACTTAATTACTGGACCTGTTATCGTAGGTGTTCGACCTACTCTTCCCGTTCAAGGCGTTTCCTTGTTGCTTGGCAACGATTTAGCTGGCGGCAAAGTTGTAGCCGATCCGATTGTTTGTGAGAAAATCACGTCCGATGTCGTGTCCGATGATGAAGACGACGACTTGTACCCAGCCTGTGCAGTTACCAGGGCAATGGCCAGGAACAGACAAAAAGAGGCTGAGAGTACTTTTGCACTTAACGAGGACCATCCCTCCAAAAGTATAGACCTTTCTGACACATTCATGTCTACCATTGATGACAGCGTACCTGAGACGTCAGTACCACTTCATGTTGACAAGTCTCCGACAGTACCTGGTGATGATTCCTATCCGCCATTAGACAGGGCTACAGATGCCTTAAGCCGTGAGCAGCTCCTCTCCGAGCAAACTAAAGATCCGGAGATCATCCGACTAAGCAAGAGGGCCCTTCCCCGAGAAGAAGCGGACAAAGTCGGAGAGTGCTTCTACATACAAGATAGCATCCTCATGCGGAAATGGAGACCACCCGATGCACCCCCTAATGACGTGTGGCGGGTCGTTCACCAGATAGTGGTTCCAGTAGCATATCGCGGGGACATCATGAGTTTAGCTCACGACACACCCATGGCAGGTCATTTAGGTGTCAATAAGACTTATAATAGGATTTTAAGTCACTTTTACTGGCCTAAGTTGAGAAAAGATGTGTCTGAGTTTTGTAAGTCTTGTCATAGTTGTCAGATGGTAGGTAAACCCAATCAAGTTATACCACCTGCTCCCCTCCAACCCATTCCAGCCTTTGAGGAACCTTTTAGTAGGGTGTTAGTTGATTGTGTAGGTCCTTTGCCTAGGACTAGGTCAGGGAATCAGTACTTACTGACAATTATGTGTACTTCGACTAGGTTTCCTGAAGCCATACCTCTTAGGAATATTAAGGCAAAGACCATAGTTAAGGCCCTTACAAAGTTTTTCAGTTTCGTAGGTGCTCCAAAGGCTATTCAGTCAGATCAGGGTTCGAATTTTATGTCAGGATTGTTTCAGCAGGCTATGCATGAGCTAGGTATCAGGCAGTATAAGTCTTCTGCGTACCATCCTGAGTCCCAGGGGGCACTTGAACGCTCTCACCAGACCCTTAAAACTATGATGAAAACATATTGTCACCAGTATGGAAAAGACTAGGATGAAGGGGTTCACCTCGTGTTGTTTGCGGCACGAGAAGCGGTTCAGGAGTCCCTGGGGTTCAGTCCCTTTGAGCTAGTTTTTGGGCATACGGTCAGAGGGCCATTGAAGTTGTTGAAGGAAAAATGGTTGACTGAGACTAGCGATTTGAATCTCTTAGACTACGTGTCTAATTTCAAAGAGAAATTATATAATGCTTGCAAATTGGCTCAAGAAAATCTCAAAACCTCACAAAACGCAAATGAAAACATGGTATGACAAAGATGCTAGAAACAGAGTTTTTAAACCAGGCGATAAAGTTCTTGTATTTTTGCCTATCCCTGGTCATCCTTTGCAAGCTAGATATTTCGGTCCTTATGAGATTGAGAGTAAAATTAGTGATGTTAACTATGTGGTTAAGACACCAGGTCGGCGAAAAGAAAAAAGAGTGTGTCATGTTAACATGTTGAAAGAGTATTTTGATAGAAGTGACCGAAATTTTGTAAAATCAGTTTCCACTTTGGCCAATGTAAATACATTAGAAAATTGTGTTGAACCTGAATGTAATGAAGAGACTGTCGAAAAAGACTTCGCTCAAAGTGTCCGTTTGAAGAATTCCGAAATTCTGACAAATCCGGAAGTGAAACTCGGACATTTGACCGTGCATCAAAAAGAGGAAGTGCACCAATTAATGCGGGAATATACGACAATCTTTCCGGACGTTCCAAAAAAGACGAATGCATCTCATCATGACGTCATTGTGGGTGATGCGTCACCTATCAAACAGCATCCCTATCGGTTAAACCCGATAAAACTTCAATACATGCGGAAAGAAATTCAATACATGCTCGAAAATGACATTATTGAACCCAGCAATAGTGATTGGAGTTCCCCATGTATTCTTGTTCCGAAGCCAGACGGAACTTACCGAATGTGTACGGACTTTAGAAAAGTCAATTCAGTCACCAAAACTGACTCTTATCCGATCCCACGAATCGATGACTGTATCGATGAAATTGGCAGTGCAAAATTTGTAAGTAAATTTGACTTGCTTAAAGGCTATTGGCAGGTCCCGCTTACCGAGAGAGCCAGAGAAATATCGGCATTTGCAACTCCAGATGGGCTATACCAATATAAAGTAATGCCCTTTGGTATGAAAAACGCATCAGCCACATTCCAGAGAATGATTCATTCGCTTCTAAATCATCTCGAAGGGTGCGAGGCGTACATCGATGACGTCATCATCTACAGTGACACCTGGGATGATCATCTCCGAATCATGCGTACTTTCTTCGACATACTGGCGAAAGCAAACCTCACAGTGAACCTTGCGAAAAGTGAATTTTGTCATGCGACTGTAGAATATTTGGGTCACAAAGTAGGTCAAGGTTTTGTTACTCCTATCATGGCCAAGGTGGAAGCTATTTCAAAGTTCCCGATTCCTACCAATAAGAAAGAGATAATGAGATTTTTGGGAATGGCAGGATTTTACGGAAAATTTTGTCCAAATTTCTCGTCAGTTGTTGGTCCACTTACCAATCTGTTACAAAAGAGAGTGAATTTTGCATGGACCAATGACTGTGACGAATCTTTTAAGAAAATCAAATGTGTTCTTATGAATAGTCCTGTCCTGTCAGCTCCAAATTTTGATAAGCAATTTAAGCTTACTGTTGATGCCAGTGACGTAGGAATCGGGGCTGCTTTGTTTCAAGAAAATGATGATGGTGTAGATAGAGTTGTTTGTTATTTTTCAAAGAAATTGACAAAATGTCAAAAGAATTACTCTACTATTGAAAAAGAGTGTCTTGCATTATTGTTAGCTTTACAACATTTTGATGTTTATTTGAATGTTACTTTACATCCCATTCTTGTATATACTGACCACAACCCTCTCACATTTTTGCACAAAATGTCAAACAAGAATCAAAGACTTACAAGGTGGAGTTTATTGTTGCAAGAGTACAATATCATTATTAACCATATCAAGGGCAAAGACAATGTGATTGCAGATGCACTATCGAGAGTTTCATGAGTGAATTTTGCAGAATTTACCACCTAAGTTTTCACTGACATTCAAACTTTTTTTAAGGGGGGAGGTGTTGTGGGTCATGTATTATTTTAGTTTTACTTTATGTGTAGGTACACATGTACTTAGTCATGTTATATTATGATTTCATAATAATTCTTTCTAGATTTTACTATGTCATGTTTATTTCATTAGAGAATATTCCAGTATGTTCTTTGTTACATCATTATCATCACATGACTGTGATTTCTAGAATTTACTCTATTGTTAATCATTTGTAATGAGTCATTGTTCTAGAAGCTTCTGGTAATTCATTGGTATTAAGTATAAATACCTCTGAGGAACTGTGTTGAGGGGACATTCGTACACATTCGTAGACACGATTCATTCATCTATTCTGATATACTGGGACACTTTATTTGTTGAGACTTTAATCCATTTAACAACGTTTGGACACCGATCTTTCGAGAACGTTTGTGATTACCGGAAACCATACATTCGATAGACTTTGTGGACCGTAACGGACACTTTGATCCGGACATTGTATTGTAAGTTGTAATCATTTGAAATATATATATTTTGTACATAATTAAACTTGTAAATTTATATTCTGTCTTTGTCTGATTTTTGCTGGCGTTTTGGGGTATTCTGACCCATAACAGAATTGGGGGCTCGTCCGGGATAGTAATCTCTGCATATTTGCATTTTTACGTAAAGATCGTTTTTTTTTTTAATAAAAAAAAAAAAAGGGAAAAATTTTTTTGTTGTAAAACTTTTGCCAGCAGAAATCAATCATGGTATTTTTGGTCACTGAATTTTTGAAATCGCCGACTGTACAAGAGTTCGAATCATTGAAGAAAGATGATTTGATTGGTTTAGGCCTTCACTTTAAGTTAGATGTAAAATCTTCTATGAGAAAGCAAGAAATTAGAAATATTGTGGCTAAAGAGCTTTTAGCTAAGGAAATCTTTTCGTCATACGATTTTCCTGTTGGACCTGTTTCAAGCGAAACCAAAATGTCAAAATTTGAGTTTGAATTAGAGAAAATGAAAATACAATTACAATTTGAAAAAGAAGAAAAAGAAAGACAATTTCAAATTGAAAAAGAAGAAAAGGAAGACAATTTCAAATTGAAAAAGAAGAAAAAGAAAGACAAATTGAAAAAGAAGAAAAAGAAAGACATTTACAATTTGAAAGAGAAAAAGAAGAAAGAGAGAAACAGGAACGTATGCACGAGAAAGAACTCCAGTTTGAGTTAGAAAAGTTAAAGTTAGAGAAAAGCGCTAAGGAAAATCCTGTTCCTTCGCCTGTCAAGTCTGAATTCGATGCCGCCAAAAACATCAGATTAGTACCAAAATTTCAAGAAAAGTCCGTGGACAAATATTTTCCACATTTTGAGAAAATCGCGGCCAATCTGAAGTGGCCACGGGATTTTTGGCCAACTTTGTTACAAAGCGTACTTATTGGCAAAGCGGCTGAAGTGTACTCGGCGCTCAGTATTGCTGAGAGTTCAGACTATGACAAGGTCAAGGACACGATTTTGAGAGCATATCAGTTAGTACCTGAGGCGTACAGACAAAAGTTTAGAAAGTACAAAAAGTTTGAAAATCAAACATATGTTGAATTTGCTCGAGAAAAAGAAGATTTATTTGATCAGTGGTTTCGATCTAAGAAAATTCCCAATTCATTTGACAATTTGCGTCAAATAATTCTGATAGAAGAGTTCAAAGAGTGTGTACATCAAGATTTAAGAACTCATTTGGAAGACAAAAATGTTAAAACTCTTGAAGAAGCCGCTGTTTTGTCTGATACGTATGCTCTCACTCATAAGAAAAATTTTGTGTCAAAAACTCAATCTAGCGATAGCGCAAAAACGTCAGATGTTCCAAAGAAAAATGTACAAGAGTCTCAGTCGTCCATTAGTTCCCAGTCACCATCTCAAGGTGGTTCTACGTCCGGTCCTAGGTCCGAGCGTTCTGAGGCATCCCCAGGGGTGGGGTCGCTTCCTACATGCAATTATTGTAAGAAAAAAGGTCATGTTATTGGTGAGTGTTTGAAGCTTAAGAAGAAAAAAGAACTTAAGTCACAGGCCTGTGCGTCTGTTAGAAATGATAGGAAAGCCTTAGATTCGATTTGTTCTGACACTCCTGAGATTCAGGGTTCTAAGTCCAGTTCTGATGATTTTGTGGAGGATCATTATAAGCCCTTTTTGTCACAGGGATTTGTTTCACTCAGTGATTCTAGCGAAGCGTTGCCTGTTCAGATTTTGAGAGATACTGGTGCTGCCCAGACTTTATTGTTAGAGGGTTCATTGCCTTTGTCTGAGCACACTTTTACTGGTAGGTCAGTTTTATTACAGGGTGTGGAGCTAGGCGTCATTGATGTTCCCCTTCATAAAATTTATTTGAAGTCAGACTTAATTACTGGACCTGTTATCGTAGGTGTTCGACCTACTCTTCCCGTTCAAGGCGTTTCCTTGTTGCTTGGCAACGATTTAGCTGGCGGCAAAGTTGTAGCCGATCCGATTGTTTGTGAGAAAATCACGTCCGATGTCGTGTCCGATGATGAAGACGACGACTTGTACCCAGCCTGCGCAGTTACCAGGGCGATGGCCAGGAACAGACTAAAAGAGGCTGAGAGTACTTCTGCACTTAACGAGGACCATCCCTCCGAAAATATAGACCTTTCTGACACATTCATGTCTACCATTGATGACAGCGTACCTGAGACGTCAGTACCACTTCATGTTGACAAGTCTCCGACAGTACCTGGTGATGATTCCTATCCGCCATTAGACAGGGATACAGATGCCTTAAGCCGTGAGCAGCTCCTCTCCGAGCAAACTAAAGATCCGGAGATCATCCGACTAAGCAAGAGGGCCCTTCCCCGAGAAGAAGCGGACAAAGTCGGAGAGTGCTTCTACATACAAGATGGCATCCTCATGCGGAAATGGAGACCACCCGATGCACCCCCTAATGAAGTGTGGCGGGTCGTTCACCAGATAGTGGTTCCAGTAGCGTATCGCGGGGACATCATGAGTTTAGCTCACGACACACCCATGGCAGGTCATTTAGGTGTCAATAAGACTTATAATAGGATTTTAAGTCACTTTTACTGGCCTAAGTTGAGAAAAGATGTGTCTGAGTTTTGTAAGTCTTGTCATAAGTTGTCAGATGGTAGGTAAACCCAATCAAGTTATACCACCTGCTCCCCTCCAACCCATTCCAGCCTTTGAGGAACCTTTTAGTAGGGTGTTAGTTGATTGTGTAGGTCCTTTGCCTAGGACTAGGTCAGGGAATCAGTACTTACTGACAATTATGTGTACTTCGACTAGGTTTCCTGAAGCCATACCTCTTAGGAATATTAAGGCAAAGACCATAGTTAAGGCCCTTACAAAGTTTTTCAGTTTCGTAGGTGCTCCCAAGGCTATTCAGTCAGATCAGGGTTCGAATTTTATGTCAGGATTGTTTCAGCAGGTATGCATGAGCTAGGTATCAGGCAGTATAAGTCTTCTGCGTACCATCCTGAGTCCCAGGGGGCACTTGAACGCTTTCATCAGACCCTTAAAACTATGATGAAAACATATTGTCACCAGTATGGAAAAGACTGGGATGAAGGGGTTCACCTCGTGTTGTTTGCGGCACGAGAAGCGGTTCAGGAGTCCCTGGGGTTCAGTCCCTTTGAGCTAGTTTTTGGGCATACGGTCAGAGGGCCATTGAAGTTGTTGAAGGAAAAATGGTTGACTGAGACTAGCGATTTGAATCTCTTAGACTACGTGTCTAATTTCAAAGAGAAATTATATAATGCTTGCAAATTGGCTCAAGAAAATCTCAAAACCTCACAAATGAAAATGAAAACATGGTATGACAAAGATGCTAGAAACAGAGTTTTTAAACCAGGCGATAAAGTTCTTGTATTTTTGCCTATCCCTGGTCATCCTTTGCAAGCTAGATATTTCGGTCCTTATGAGATTGAGAGTAAAATTAGTGATGTTAACTATGTAGTTAAGACACCAGGTCGGCGAAAAGAAAAAAGAGTGTGTCATGTTAACATGTTGAAAGAGTATTTTGATAGAAGTGACCGAAATTTTGTAAAATCCAGTTTCCACTTTGGCCAATGTAAATACATTAGAAAATTGTGTTGAACCTGAATGTAATGAAGAGACTGTCGAAAAAGACTTCGCTCAAAGTGTCCGTTTGAAGAATTCCGAAATTCTGACAAATCCGGAAGTGAAACTCGGACATTGACCGTGCATCAAAAAGAGGAAGTGCACCAATTAATGCGGGAATATACGACCATCTTTCCGGACGTTCCAAAAAAGACGAATGCATCTCATCATGACGTCATTGTGGGTGATGCGTCACCTATCAAACAGCATCCCTATCGGTTAAACCCGATAAAACTTCAATACATGCGGAAAGAAATTCAATACATGCTCGAAAATGACATTATTGAACCCAGCAATAGTGATTGGAGTTCCCCATGTATTCTTGTTCCGAAGCCAGACGGAACTTACCGATTGTGTACGGACTTTAGAAAAGTCAATTCAGTCACCAAAACTGACTCTTATCCGATCCCACGAATCGATGACTGTATAGATAAAATTGGCAGTGCAAAATTTGTCAGTAAATTTGACTTGCTTAAAGGCTATTGGCAGGTCCCGCTTACCGAGAGAGCCAGAGAAATATCGGCATTTGCGACTCCAGATGGGCTATACCAATATAAAGTAATGCCCTTTGGTATGAAAAACGCACCAGCCACATTCCAGAGGATGATTCATTCGCTCCTAAATCATCTCGAAGGATGCGAGGCGTACATCGATGACGTCATCATCTACAGCGACACCTGGGATGATCATCTCCGAATCATGCGTACTTCTTCGACATACTGGCGAAAGCAAACCTCACAGTGAACCTTGCGAAAAGTGAATTTTGTCATGCGACTGTAGAATATTTGGGTCACAAAGTAGGTCAAGGTTTTGTTACTCCTATCATGGCCAAGGTGGAAGCTATTTCAAAGTTCCCGATTCCTACCAATAAGAAAGAGATAATGAGATTTTTGGGAATGGCAGGATTTTACAGAAAATTTTGTCCAAATTTCTCGTCAGTTGTTGGTCCACTTACCAATCTGTTACAAAAGAGAGTGAATTTTGCATGGACCAATGACTGTGACGAATCTTTTAAGAAAATCAAATGTGTTCTTATGAATAGTCCTGTCCTGTCAGCTCCAAATTTTGATAAGCAATTTAAGCTTACTGTTGATGCCAGTGACGTAGGAAACGGGGCTGCTTTGTTTCAAGAAAATGATGATGGTGTAGATAGAGTTGTTTGTTATTTTTCAAAGAAATTGACAAAATGTCAAAAGAATTACTCTACTATTGAAAAAGAGTGTCTTGCATTATTGTTAGCTTTACAACATTTTGATGTTTATTTGAATGTTACTTTACACCACATTCTTGTATTTACTGACCACAACCCTCTCACATTTTTGCACAAAATGTCAAACAAGAATCAAAGACTTACAAGGTGGAGTTTATTGTTGCAAGAGTACGATATCATTATTAACCATATCAAGGGCAAAGACAATGTGATTGCAGATGCACTATCGAGAGTTCATGAGTGATTTTTGCAGAATTTACCACCTAAGTTTTCATTGACATTCAAACTTTTTTTAAGGGGGGAGGTGGTTGTGGGTCATGTGTTATTTTAGTTTTACTTTATGTGTAGGTACACATGTACTTAGTCATGTTGTATTATGATTTCATAATCATTCTTTCTAGATTTTACTATGTCATGTTTATTTCATTAGAGAATATTCCAGTATGTTCTTTGTTACATCATTATCATCACATGACTGTGATTTCTAGAATTTACTCTATGGTTAATCATTTGTAATGAAGTCATTGTTCTAGAAGCTTCTGGTTAATTCATTGGTATTAAATATAAATACCTCCGAGGAACTGTGTTGAGGGGGCATTCGTACACATTCGTAGACACGATTCATTCATCTATTCTGATATACTGGGACACTTTATTTGTTGAGACTTTAATCCATTTAACAACGTTTGGACACCGATCTTTCGAGAACGTTTGTGATTACCGGAAACCATACATCGATAGACTTTGTGGACCGTAAACGACACTTTGATCCGGACATTGTATTGTAAGTTGTAATCATTGAAATTATAATATTTGTACATAATTAAACTTGTAAATTTATATTCTGGTCTTTGTCTGATTTTGCTGGCGTTTTGGT
>VSWD01000014.1:44817916-44918333 GCA_033119305.1 Pinctada imbricata
GTCTTGCATATTTCGATGTTCCACACGGATCCGTTTGATGTTTGATGAAACATTTGATGGACATTTATTTGTTTACATTCGTTAAAATTTTCGTTTTACAAACAACAATCTTCATTTAACAGGTTATGCTCTGCATATTGAAAACTGAAGTTCTTGTGTATAATTTCGATGTTCCACACGGATCCGTTTGATGAAACATTTGATGGGCATTTAAAAATTATTTCTTTACATTTATTTAAAAAATTTTGTTTTACAAAACAACAATCGTCAAACATCGTATCGTTATTTATGAGGGGGGGGGGGGGGGCGTCTGGAGACGAGAGTTATGTCTGGAAATTCGGGCGGGAGAGGGATTTTTTTAACAGTTGTTACATACTGACTTTTTTCGGCACTTGGGGCCTGTATATATGTAAAAAAAAATCTAGCTTGTATCTTTCCATCTTTCTTTTTTTTTTCCCCGCTCACAAAAATAAGTACATTGAACATGTCGATGACTTGTATTTTTACATTAATTCTCAACGATATTCCACAGACCTAATTTCTCCTTTTAGCATGTATATGGCATGCTTTTTCCAATGTAAGGAAGGTAATATTTATTGAAGTATGTACGTCAGTGAAACCAAACCTCGTCGGTCCGACGGACATGACCGGTAAAAATCTGCTCGGACCGATGACAATGTTGTAATTGTCAGTCCAAATGACCAGAAATATTTTCTCAATTAGTAGTTTTAAAAAATCTTAACTGTTTCACTTTCTTTTCTACGAAGATAATAGGTCAACTCATGTGGTCATTGAGTGTTTAAAATGCTTTATTGATCCAGTGATTGGGAAGGCCACGCGCCCTGCGACATAATAGTCCCATTCTGATCAAAAATGGCCCATAAAATCGGCAACTCGCTGCTTCCCGGTGCACATTATTCTACGTTGTCCATGCATTTTTGGTTTAAGTCCGTACTCGTATAAACGTTGTAACGTAGATCTATAACGTGTGGATCACAGCTAACTGTACATGACCAGTCAGAAGCACAAAAATTATTCTGTTCACTGACAATTGCTGGTTCTTTGCTATTATCAAAGACTTATAAACTGTTTATAAGTCCTTACTATTATGATACAATATTGATTTTTCTTTGACATTCTTTTTTATCCTCGTTCTGCGCCTGAGATTTAAATCTCCAACGTCCACTTACGTATCTTATCTACGTAAAGGTACTTGTGTATGCGTTCGTCCGTAAAATTATCATGTCATTGTAAGTGTCCAGTCAATGGGTACAAATTGAATGTCAATTACAGCCCCCAACCCCCCCCCCCCTACCCCTCTTCCCTAATATCACCAAAGCTGAAATGATAACATAGCTGTCTATACGTGGACACGGTTTGGAAAATACAGGATAGGTGGCTGAAAATTTGGTGTTCGGTACTCTGTGATACGGTACATGTGTACTGTGGATTACTCATTGAAAATGATAAAATTGGGAATTTCACAACAAAAAATGTGCTAACGCCTGATGCATAAATTGTCTTCAAAGCCTTTCGAAAATTTATCATTTTGGAAAGGCCCTGTCATGAAGAAAGATGGCCCATTGAAGTCTAAGTGGAAGGTTGAGCAAGTTTTCCTTCCCTGTCACTGATTGAGAAAAACAGGTAAAAATTCTTCGGACCGATAATAATTGGTTCGGACCAGTAATCTTTAACATATTACTTGTCCGAATGACCAGTAATCCATCACAAAATTTTGCGTTCTCTGGTACGTGCCGACTGGAAATGGGGAGGTATAAATGTCAACGAAGGAGGGTGGTATCAAAGGCCGGAACGGGAAGGATTCAGAGTGCCGGGGAAATCACAGGCCGAAAGGTCGCCTGGCAATTATTCGTATGCGCCTCTAAAAATTTTTTTTTAGTAGCGCATACGAATACCCAGACGATCTTTCCGCTATGGGGGAAATTATAGAATTTTGTAAATAGGATAACCTCTACCCGACCCAAACCATCTACAAGCATGATCTAGACGGTTAGGACGTCATGACCCCTCGGATTTGCCAAAAATGCAGATTTTTTCTTTGTTTTACTAGTATATATTTTTTTTTCGAAATAGACTGCTTACCCCCACCTCCATTTTCTTTCCGGGGGAAAGGAAGGATAGATCCCCTTAAGATTTTTTTTATCTATATATGCCTTAGAATCCCTCTCCGTAATATACTTTAGGATTCTGGATGTCTTTTAAACACATGTATGTATGTATATAATAAATCATTTACATTAGTAGTTTTTAAAATGTAAATATTTAGGTTTCATTATTAAATGCTCTTTTATCGTATTTATAATCAATCATACACTCTCATTTGATATGTCCTTTATTTTGGCATTTATAAGAGTACATTCTTACATGTATCCACAACATGCATGTACATCTCTATATATAGCGTTATGAAACGTGGTTCCCCTTTACACACTTCTGACGTACTTCCGGTTTGTACAGCTATTTGAGAAATTGGAAAAGGTGGTAAAATATAAATTGGTCTATATCAGCTCTGAAAGAGATTTACATTATGGGGAAATTTCTTGTTGGAATTAAGTTTGATATGAACTGTTATATACATGAAAATCTCCACGACTAGAGAACTTCTTTAAATTAAATTAGATAACAAAAAAAAAAAACAAAAAACAAAAAAAAAAAAAACAAAAAAAACACCGGCATTATCTAGTCTAATATAAGTAAAAATCACAATTTTGCTTAGAAAGCCCTTTCTCGAGTAAAAATGATTTGATGTTATTCTTAAAAAGATCTTTGCTCTTGGATTCTTTAATATATACAGGAAGCTCATTCCAATCTTTTATGCCACTAAAGTAAAAAGTACTAGATTCACAGGTCTTGACTCTAGGAATAATAAAATCTAAGTTTGTACAAGATCTTGTCTGACGCCCAGAATTTTGTGTTTTTATGTGTTTTATGCCCCTTGAAACTTACAGAAATTCTAAATATTGTGGTTTCCGGACATTGGAAGGGAAACCGTTCTAGATAATCAATTTATCTCTTCAATATGTAGCTATTATATTAACAAAATACAGGTCAGGTTTGAATATGGGTCATGTCGCTCAATTTTGTGCAGAGTTATGTCCCTTGAAACTTGGAAACAAATCAATATTTTGTGGTTTCCTGACATTTAATGAAAACTGTCACAGGGAATACATTCATTTCTTAGATATTGTTTTACAATGAGAAATACAGGTCAAGTTCAAATAAAGGGTCATGTCGCTCATTTTTGTGTTGAGTTGTGCCCCTTCACACTTTTTATACATTGGATGTATGTAAAATATGCCGGGCGGGGATATCATTGATCCTTTGATAAAAAAAAATTCATTTATGTTTTTTAGATATGAAAGTGGATATTACGTTTTTTTTATTTCCGAAAAAGTACCAAAGTATCCGAAAGAACCCCATTGGAAAGCTCTAGATCAATTAAGGCGTTATAATAGAAACGGCGACATTGGCGCGTTTTTCGCAAGAACGTCAGTATTTGGTAGCGTAAAGACAAGGGGGAGGAGGTGACAAAATCACTTCAATTTAAAAACTGACGGTCAAATTTCAATATGAACTTATTGGTGTTTCAATTTGCTTATGAAGAAGATAATATCAAGTTTTTACGAAAAATAAATGATAGGGTTTCAGATAAACGGACTTTATTATTCAAAATTTTAAACAACTCAAATTTGTTCTGAAAATTGACATAAATTGATCTCCTTTCGACAATTTCTTTTAAACTTCTTAGTGATCATTTTATGATTCTATACATATCCGATTGTCCACATCATATTCAAATGAAAAATATAGAACTTGTCAATATTCTGCCTCTACAGAAGATTTGTAACAGTTTTTCATTACCTAAAGTGTGTTAATTGTAAAGTCACATTTATGGCCCATTTTGGGGGCTCTCTATGGGTATATATGTACGTTCGTAGCTTCAAAACTAGTGGTAAAAAATTGATGAAACTTTGCATGAAGAAAAATTATGTTTCAATTATTAACGCTTATAATTTTCAGGAAAAATTAAATGATAGGATCTTTATTCAAGTCTGGCTGTCCTGGACCTCCAGGCTCCTTAAAACAAAATATTTACTAACTATGATATTATTTTTCTCACGACATAAGAGTCGCGTTGCTCTAAGAAGCACGGGATCATATATCACATATTTTTTTCACAAGTCAAGGCCTTTTTTTCAAATGCATGATCGTTAAGGCCCTGTCACACTACAGCGTTCTGGACAGCGTGAGGCAACGTATAAAAAAATGAAAAAAATTTACAGCACGCTGCCGAATGTTGAGGTCGTTTATAAAAGATCGAAGGAAAACCGTTTTCTGAGCGTTTGCTTAACGCACGACCAACGTGTAACAGCGACTGCAAAGCGTTTACTTAGCGTGTATGTAACGTGTTTATAACGTATGTCAGGGCACGACAATGTGTCCCCAGCACATTTCCAGCGATCTCGACGTACTCGGAACGTGTGCCCAACGATCGCGCAACATTCGTATAACGTGTTGGAGCGTTCTATTAGAATTTTCAGTTACTTTGCGCTGTAAGTGGTTAACAATCGTTTATACGAGTAAACTGCATGTCAGAGGAAGAAAAAGAAAAACGTTAAATATCTAATCCATGACCTTGCATGGTTGTTATACCTTTTTCTCATCCGTCATTTCTTGTTTTGTCTTTATTTTATTACATGTAATATCAATTCATTTGAAACTATCATATGTCACTAAACACATTTTCAGCTTATCATGATAAAATTTTCTTGTACTTTTTATAACTTAACTTTAACAATTTGTAAAAATGATATATACAATACCAAATTGATAATTGATTAAAAGTTTCTTTTACTTTTAATGTGATTCAACTTGAATTTCAAAATCATTTTTCCATTAATGAATTTGTCTATTCGAAATGATTCTGTCGCTACTCGAACGTTTCGTACACGTCGAGAAAGCCAGGCGGTCGTTAGAGACACGCTCCGTACACGTTACAAACACGTTGCGCGAACGCTAGATATCGTCAAGCTTATTTATGAGCGTGTTCGGAACCTGTATGAACGTATGAGTAACGTTCATGGAACGTCTGACAGCATGTGCATAACGACTGTATTGCATTTGAGTAACGATCGCGGAGCGTGTAACCAACACGTTCGGCACACGGTGCCGATTTTGTGCAGTCACAACTTTTTCGAAGCCAATAGCGTTCGACAGCGTATAGCTGCGTGTAAGAGCGTTCTCATTACGTCCCAGGAGCGTGTACAACGATCATCCAGCGAGATGGCCAGCAACCTTACACCCTGGCACACGCTACTGTCAAACGCTGTTGTGTGACTGGGCCTTTTTATCAATCGCTTAACTTCGCTTGCCTTTTGCACGTATAAATTTATAAAAATTAAGAAATTAGTTGGATTTACCTTTGTCTCATATATAAGAATGATTACATTAAACTTCGTTTCCTTATATATGCAAATACTCCAAATTGACACTCAGAGCCGCATGTAACCGGGGAATCCCCCTGTGTGTGTGTAATCAAGTTGAATAGTTTGTACATCTTTTACTCGTCTATTTCAAACGCTTAATAGATCAATGTTTTTCGTTTTTACAATCGCGGGCATTCTTGTCTCATCGTGTCACAATCGTGTCATAGTCTCCTGTATTTTCCTCTGCTCACGGCACCGACGCGAACGTTTCAAACCGTTTAAAACACGCGTCTGAATTCTTATTCGGCTCACACTCGCCGTGTACATGCGCAACGCATTATCGTTGCATTCTATTCTCCTCCATTCACAGCACGTTCTCATCACATTCATGTGCATTCCTGTTCCCAAGATGGAGGAAAATGAGCCTAATGAGCCTCAATAGAGAATCTGACACAAATGTGATGCGAATGCACCAAGAAAGTGTCGCGAATGAATAAAAACCATCGCGAATCAGACACGATCTTGACACGACAGTAACACGATTTTGCCACGATAGCACTACCTACACACACGACAGTGACAAGAATAATTATCTCGGAGTTGGTGTAAAAGAGTATGGATCAATATTTTGAAAACTTTGACAATGATTTTCAAGAGAAAACAACCAGGAAAGAAGTCAATGAAGGGTATTGATGCTCCTGGATATGTCAAATAATTTGGTTGTGCTCTTGTCACATTCTTGTCTTGTCATGATCGCTGCGCTATCGGGTTAAATGTAAACGTCTTCATATTGAATAGCATCATTTAAAGGACATGGGACACCAAATCAAAGTTATCTTTATCCGAATTATAAAGTTGATTATGTAACAGAAATACCATTCTCGCAGTTTCCCTGCACGCGATAGCCGTTTACTGGGCTTCTTTAGGGGTACGTGGGCGGAGCTTGTGAAATATGCATATTTGTGAAGCCAAAACGAGGTTGGCACGTGACTGACGTCACTTTTGTGATGTGCGCCGCTGTATATTCCAGTGACACGAGGGGAATGGGGGACTAGCGGCGGTAGTTTTGATATACTGGTGACAGGTCTATTTGATCTTATTAGAGTTTAAACATTTTTATATGATGAAAAATCGGTACAAAAAGTTATTTATCTCGGTTCTTAGAATTATGCACTGAATACAGAAGGCTTCTTGTCGGGTACATTCGATAGCTATTATCCAAGGCGGAATATTTATAAAGTACTCAAAGTGGAGTAATAAAGACTGTTCGAAATGGAGGCCGGAGTTTATAATCCAAAAGAATGGAGTATATTTGCCTCTAAAGTCTAATTATCATTTTTTTTCATTATCATTATTTTCTTTAATTTATAACGACTGTACATGTACATTGTATGTATGCAGGACTTGTACCCGTAATAATTTTTTTATATGATATAGCGAAACACTAAAGGGTTTCTCTATATATTACCGCACGATTCGGCCAATGATCCTATCATGTTTCATATGGTTTTTGATATTTGTACGCGTATCCTACATCCATGATCGTACATCGAAGACTTGTAAATACATATTTCTGTCTTTCATCGTCCATCTCTTGAACTTCCGAGTCTTTTTTACTGGAAGTAGTGTTAATAACATTATCAATGAGATTCATTTTCTAGCTGTAAAATTGAATACATTAAAAACTATTAATCTACAGCTAGATTCATTAACCCTTCGTTGCTTTGCACTCCGATTTGTATCAAACCTCTGGATCCGCCCCATCTGTATTCATGTAAGAAAACGAGGCTCTGCCTCTCTGATAAAACAAAGGTGTGACATCTATTATACCTGCCGTCCTTATTCAGGTCAACTTCTGATTACGTAACATAGGTTTTACCCGAGGCGTATTATCATGATGGTTGACTGGAAGAAGGAGGACTTGCGTCTAAATCACCCCCTTTTTAAATTGCAAGAGAACAAAGAAGAAAGTAAACCCGTATAATTCAGACGTATGTAAATTGTGTATGAATGAAGAATATCTATTTTGTCCTATACCTATAATTATAGATACACTTTTCAAAACGTTTCCCGCTAACTTCCCGCTATCAGTCTTGGGATATGTTTATCAGAATTTCGGTGGACCATGCTTGCCGATTTCATTAAAACGAGTGTACTGTGTTTTTATACTTTTTCATAAAAAAAAAAATTCGTATGAAATCAATTATAATGCACGACGGTCGCCCAGAAAGAAAAAGGTGGAGGGGTGTTAAAAATTGAAAGGAAAAAAGTGGTCTATTTTTTTTCGGTGTAATAAATATGTATATGTTTTTGTTTTTCTTTTTAACAATAGTTTACAAGTAATCTTAAAATATTCAAAAATCAGGACTATCTAGCTAAATTTAAGAGAGAGAGGAAAAAAGAATGTTGAATACCCCATTATTTTTATTGGTGGTGAGGGGAGGGGTCGAATTCGGATTCTTGTGCATAAAAAAAAAGAAATTCGTTAATTATTTCATTAACCCCCTCCCCAGATTTTTCATACTTTTTTTTTCATTTTGACTCATTCTTTTTTTTTTCTTTGATCCATTTTTTAAATCTTCTTTTATTATTCGATTTTATTTAACTTGAGCTTTTTAATATGACAATTTCTGTATACGGGGCAATGATTTTAAGAGCAAATCAATTCTTTTTTAACTACGATCTTTGAATCAAAACGAAAATAAGAAAAAGATATGAAAGAAAAAATAATTCTCTTTAGAATCCCTGCCGTGTGAATAGGGTACAGTGAGAACGTACATTATACGTGCACGCTGAGCGTGATTTTAATGTACAGTAGCAGGCAGTTTACATAATTACATTATTAAATCATGTTTATTTAGATGAAATTGAAATTTCAAGTTTAAATTTTGAGTTAATGAAAAGTTTAAGTCTAAAATTAAATTTATTAATATGTAGATATTCTATCTTCCCTCTCCCTTCTAATTGGAATGACCGCATGGGCATATCACGCTCTAATGATTTTACACCTGCCAGGTATTGACGGACCCTGTACGATTGATTGATATGTGTATACTTGTCAAAACAACGATTTCGTAATTGGGATGTTACTTTCATAGTGGGTTAGCTCAATAGACGTACAAATCAATACATGTACGAAGAAAACCAATCCGAAATTATAATTGAATTACACCAAAGAAAAGCTGGTTATATATTATAGACTTTTCTTTATTCCAAAAAAATCGTAATGTGTAATTTATTGTAAAACAAAAACACCTTTTTTTAACGATCACTTTGCATGTAATATGACCATGGTGACTAATGGATCCTGTATATATATTATATAATAAAGTACACACAATGCGCTTTAGCCATAAACCCGTTTACACACAAAAATGACGTCACACGGCGTAGCTAATTAAAGATCGGCAATCTTCGGAAATCTTCGGTAATGTGCTATTTTTAATAACATAATCGAGCTGTTTTGATCTTGTTAATTAGGGGCTCTCATAAGGATTTAGTTTACTGATAGGTTCTATCACATTAGGTTTAAAATACCATTTGTAAATTTTAGTGACCTGTGTCCTTTAAGAACAGGTAAATTGGCAACATGGACCAGACATGCACGTTTCGGGTACTTAACCCTCGTCAGTGATCCTCAAATCTAAACAATGTAATAAGCCAAAAAGTGTAAAAGTTACTATGTCGAAAAAGCGTACCGAAAGACGTAGCAGAATGGGTGGGATATGATGCTACAGGACCCACGTTTTAGAAATTTCAAGAAATTTTGATAACAGATATTTTAGAATGCGTTGAAGAAACGATCAACCGAAATTGATCGAACTTGGCTACATGTGCCCTCGAGTGGTGTCTCAATCTCCTGTAACGCAGCGCTATCGGGTTAAAGTCGTGTATTAATCTCCTGCATTCGCCTCTCATTCGCCTCAGTGTCTTTTCATCGTAGCACATTCGTGTCGCATTCTTCTATTATCTTTTCACACTCGCCTCACTATCATAACGGACGCCACGCGTAGCATATTCTTGTTGCATTCGCGGAGCTATCGTGTGTCTATCACGCCAAGAAATACTTCATGAGAACAGACAAGAATGTTACACGATTCATTCGCTTCTGATCGTAGCTCATTCTCCTCTACATTCGCGACAGTGGAAGCCCGGCTTAACACATAGGTCCATGTAAGCTGAAAGTCTTTTTTGGGGGAGAGACTGAATTCCAAAACATTCACTAAACTAAACAAAACTTACGGTTGTCATTAGCATTCTGTTAATGCTTCTCCGCCCTGGACCACTACCAAGCTAGAGGTGGGACCAGGTGCTCGGGAGGAGTAAGCATCCCCTGTTGGCTAGCCGCACCCGCCGTCGATGTTCACGCACGAAAATGAAAACAATATATAAAATACATGCACTGTCTCAGCCGGAACGCCAATCCCTATTTTGACAGTTGGAAGCATTGTTTTTAAAAGGGGCGGATAACTCTTGACACACAAAGTAGCAGAATAATAATAAATTGGGCTAAATGACCTTAATTGTTTATCTCAAATTTAAACATTATTATACAACAAATGATAATCAGATATAATTCACTACAAATAATTAAAATTACTCTGAAAGGGATTTTTGATATTTTTCCGCCCTGTTATAGATCCATCGAAAATTGTGCATACACCATTGTTTTTAAAAGCTGACACAAATTTTCTCCTTTGCACTTCTTGTCAAAATTCAATGATAATCCTTGCAACAGAATCCCGATTATGAAACCTATATAGAAGTACTCTATAAATAGCAATAAGATAGCTATTATGAGGACCAAATTTTAATTAAAATTCATCATTATGGACTCAGAATTAATACACCAAATTCAAGTGACAATGGAATTTTGAACATTTGTTTGATGGGTTAATACCTTGTAGATGATTTTGTGCCAATGTCATGTTTCATTTTGGCAAATCTAACCACCTATCAGTGCCGACTTGGGTACATGTGTACCGTGTACTCTCTGTTCACAAATGAGTATACATACGTTGACATGGAAGATGGACGCCCAAACAGCATATCGAAGTTTGAAAGGTGACACAAACTCCTTAGGGCAAAGATCGGCATACCAAGTTTTGGTTTTGGTGACTTCACTGATATATAAAGTTTACATTCAAACCGTTCCCAATCATTCCCAGCCGAGATTTTAACAGAAAATGAAGAATAAAATGCAGGCAAACAGATCGCTGGCGAAAAACTGTCCATGACAACGCCCGATTAAATGCCACAAAATTTACCTGATTAAGTGTTATGACTTGAAACGCTATCTCTATTGCCATCAAAATATTCAAAACACGTACTGTCAAACCCCTCGCGGGGAATTTTTTTACGAGCTCCACACGGCAAAGGGGATAAGTGTGACACAAATGAGTTGAAGAAGATCCCGACGATAATCTCAACATCACTCACAATAGAGCACCAACTTGAGCATCGATGGACCCCTACCAAGCTAGAGATGGGACCAGGTGCCCGGGAGGAGTAAGCATCCCCTGTTGGCTAGCCGCACCCGCCGTCTATGTTAACGCACGAAAATGAAAACAATTTAAAATACATGCGCTGTCTGAGGTTATGTCTGTATAGACTGTGCTATCAATGTACTCCTCCAAGTATGAGTCTTTCGAGCAGATTGATCAACAAATAATTGTTGCTGTCATTGGCCCTGATTGGCTGACGCAACCACTGCACAGAATTTCACGAAACCTTAAAGGGAACAAATACTCAAGGTCCTCTATCATTTGTATGTTTTCTAGCTCGTCGGTAATAATGATCTCGTAATTATTGTAAAATATTTCGCAATGACGAGATAATTTAGTTGTAATCTCATAATTTCAAGAAAAGATTTCGTATAGTAACGAGAAAATTGCGTCGTAATAATGACATAAAAATCTCGCAATTACGAAAAGATATCACAATAATAAAAATGAAATCTTTTTAAATAATACGGAAGTGTGCCAACTCTTTACCTTCTTGACGAAAATTTAAATCTAATTTAAACCGTCAGACACGTGTTTCGGCTAGTAAATCCTCTTCAGTGATGCATCCAGCAAAACTGATTTTCAGACACAGCCAAAATTCATTTCAGTAGCGCCCTCTGGTTTTATTTTTTATCTATTTAAATTTGCAATTTCTTTTCTGAGAGTGCGCGGCACCAAATTTCCTGTAGGCTCGATTCGATCTTTAGCAAATTTAAATAAAATAAATGACAAAAATTGCAATGGAGTAATGGTGCTCATATGTTAACCTCCTTTAATTTCGATGTTATGTTTGGATGAAACGACAAGTTTTTAAAATAGCAAAACAATATATATGATGTCAAAGGGCCAAAGACAAAGCTTCTTTCAGGTGACAGGACTGGAAAGAAGTAATTAATACACATCAAACACAAGGCCAGGGGGAACGAGTTTAATTGCTTCGCACTGCAGTAAAAAATAAGTGTTCATAATGATAATACGTTAATGTTCCGACTCTTTACCTTCTTGAAGAAAATTTTAAACCAATTATAATGCAACAGACAGGTGTTTTGGATAGAAAAATTCTCATCAGGGATGCTTCTAGCCAAAGTGATTTTCAGACACAGCCAAAATTTTAGAAGCGCCCTTTGGTTTTATTTTTTCTATTTCAAATTTGTGCAATTTAATTGCAGAGATGCGCGGCACCAAATTTCCTATATTATCGATTCGATCTTTAGCAAAGTTAAATATAATCGATGACCTAAATGGCATTGGAATCGGATGGTGCTCAGATGTTAACCTTTTTTAAATTTCTATTATATTTTTGGATGAAACAACAAGTTACAGAAATAGCAAAAGAATATGTATGATTTCAAATTGTCAAAGTGATTTTCAGACATAGCCAAAATTCATTTCAGTAGCGCCCTCTGGGGTTTTTTATTTAAATTTGCAATTTCTTTGCAGAGAGTGTGCAGCTCGAAATTTCTTGAAGGGTCGATTCAGTACGTAGCAAAATTAAAGATAAATGAAAAAAATGACCAAAATAGCCTTAGAAGGATGGTGCGTGCTCAGATGATTAAAAAACGAGATAATTACGTAAAAAGATCTCGTAATAACGAGAAAATAAAGTCGTAATAACGGTGTAATTATATCGTAATTACAAGAAAATGAAAACAATTAAGTTGAAATAACGAGTAAATTAAGCCACAATAACGAGATTGCAAAATTATCTCGTTATTACGAGATCTCTTTTTTAGCTTACCTGAGCAAAGCTCAAGTGAGCTATTGTCATAGTGTGGCGTCCGTCGTCCGCCGTCCTTCCGTCGTAAACTTTTCACATTTTCGACTTCTTCTCAAGAACGGCTGAAGGGATTTTGATGAAACTTGGTAGGTATGAATTACTCATAGTCCCCCTACAAGTGTTGTTGTTTTTCATCCGGATCTGTCAATAGGTGGCGCCACCACAGCCAAAAATAGGTCACGGGGTGCCCTCCTTTGACAAACTTCTTCTTCAGAACCGAAGCATGTATCGAGAAACCGAAAGCATCAGGATGATCAAGAGAGATGTCTTAAGAAGTGCTGTTATTTTGGTTCCACTTCGAAGTCAAATTTTTGACGCGTTTTTGACGTCTTTTCGGACTTAGTCAGAAATGCACATTTTTGCACTATTTCTTTAAATAACTCAATAAGTGTATGATTTTACACACTCATTTACTACATATTTATCATATTTAAGTTACTTAATGCTTTGATATGTATTTTATGCTTAAATTTTATTTTTTTGATTTTTCATGAATTTTTTTCTTATGTAAAAAGGAAGGGGGGGGGGGTGATTTTCATACATTTTCTGCTTCTTTTCTATAACTACTCATCAGATTGTCATGACAATTTGTAGGTATGAGGTACTCATGCATGGTACCCTACAAGTGAAAGAATTTTGTCAAGATATCCACTTTTGAATTTTTAAGGAATATTTTTTAAGATTGTACATAGGTATAATGCATGTTTTCTATGCCCAATGTTACAGGTGCAACTACAGGAAAAAAAAACCTTCTTTGTATGATTAATCATGTTTAGATCGACCTTTCATCCATAGTTACAGCTGATAATTCAACAAGTGACACATGCTCCAATGACCTTTTATGCGATATGTTTCAATTATTTAAATTCTTTATACTTATTTAGAATTTTATTTTTAAAGTCGGGAACAAGCCATGTTTTGCCGTGTAGGATCCAGATCCCAGTTATTTTTCAAGTACTTTCTTACCAAAAATAGGAGAAAAATTCTCAAATCGCACCGGCTTAAACACATTGACACTACTTTTGAATGATTAGAAATTTTATTTGAATCACATAGAAAAAATGCCGTAAAGATTAAAAGTACACAACTTTTAAAATATTTTTTCAAAGCCATGCACCTGGTTCCGGACCGGAATTATTTGAATTTTATGATCTGATGACCCATTTTCACACGTATTCTTCCACACATGTAGATGTCTCACACACTTTAAACAATATTCAAAATTTTATTTCATCTATCTAGTAAACAATCACGGGAAGACAATTAAAGATAAACATTGTGTGTATTTTCCACCAATTGTTGAAAATAATAAGAAAATAATCGGAACTGTTTGACAGGACAATGACCTAGATAATGACCTGGACAATGACCTAGATAATGACCTAGATATGCATTAATTGGGATCTGTATCCTGTACCCGAAGGGGATTCCCCATGTAGTAATGTGATACATGTGGTACTGCGATACATTTCAGGAGATACAGTGCAAACGGAATAGATTTTTATACTTGGAACACTTTCATAATGGTTATCATTCATGTACTTGGAACACTTGCATAATTATACTTGTAATCATGTATAAAGTTTGCTCGAAATTCCTCTGTCTTAATAGACTCTCTTAGATGAAGTAATTTACGGACTGATTTCTTGAAGAAACGTCTAATGAGTAATCTCTTCCTCTGGATTTTGAGAATGCATGGGACATTTAATATCTGAAATTCTTGAAAATAAATAATTCAGTTCAGAGTTCCTGAAATCTTCCAATGAAATGTTGGACCACAGAAAGCTGTTGTTTTAATAGTGAAAATAAATTATTAGTCACAACCTTAAGCCACTGTGTTCGTCATCTTGTATGTATAATATTTCTAAGAGGAACACAGAGGCCTGAGGTTGTGAATAATAAAACATTTTCTCTCAGTAAACGACAGGTTCCTGTGTTAAGACATTTGGGAATTTTTATCTGTTCAAATAATAGAGACATGATGAGTTTTTATCGGACCAAATAACTTTTTGTCGGCAAATCCGATGCAACCGATACATTTCATGAACTCTCTCCGCTAACAACTTGCCCGTGTAACAGACCTATGATGATTTAGTTAACAGTAAATAACGATGTCGTAGGTCTGCTAGTTGGACAAGCCTAACAATTTCATGGGCCTTTTAATTTGTTTCAAACTGCGAAACCTAGAGAAACCACTTGAGTTGTTGAACAGGGTATGCTGAAATGCGACGCTCCTTCTCGCCTGTTGAAATATGCATAGGCAAGAAGCGCCGCATTTCAGCATATTTACTGAAAATTTGTTCAAGTGGCTTCACTGGGTCATGAGGTTTGATACAACATACACTGCTTTTTTGGAAAACAAGCTGGCCCAATTTCTGCACAACTCACTTGAATTGATAAATATTGGATCAAAACGATTTTAACTGTACGTTTCATGTATTTGAGATGAAATCAATACTATTCAAAAGCATAATTCGTAGATTTCAGTGAATAAAGGCAAAACCGAAAAATCTTTGTTTTTTATGGCCCTGGAATAAAAGATTCGGGAGCATATAGTTGTTGGCCTGTCCGTCTGTCTGTTTGTCTGTCTGTTTTCCGAAAAACTTTAATATTGGGCATAACTTTTGAATTGAAGCTGGTGATAGAGGTTTCATATTTCACATGTGTATTCCTTGTGACAATACCTTTCCATTGATACCAAAAGTTTTGACCTCATGACCATAACCTTGACCTTTCACGTACTTCTCAAAAACTTTAACATTGGGCATAACTTTTGAATGGTTAGTGATAGGGATTTCATTTTGTACATGTGTATTCCTTGTGACAAGATCTTTCCATTGATACCAATATTACGCTGACCCTGACCTCTCACATTCTTAACAGAAAATGGCGTTTATACTAACAAAGATGCCGGGGGGGGGGGGGGCATTCTCGTTTCACAAACACAGGCTTTATCATTTCTTGCATGCTAGCTATCAATAATGAAAGGTTTTGTGTTCAATTTTAAATAAACTAAATTTATGAAATAATTTCATTGTTTTATTCTTTTTCTGCTGCACATTATGTGGAATTTTACAATATGATTTTATTTTTGTTCGTTTTTTGATGTTGCATAATACAACTCGTTATTACGAGTCAATGCTTTCGTTATAACGACATAGGTATGTCGTTATTACAAGATAGGTATGTCGTTATTACGACATAGGCAAGTCGATATAACGTTATCTTTTCTCGTAATTACACGAGCTTATTTTCTCGTTATTAACATATTATCTAGTTGAAACAAGTTAAATTTCTAGAAATAACTTTATAATACGATAATTAGCTCTCTTTTTTTTATTGTGCTCAGAATCAAGACTTCTGTGTTAGTATCTAATGCAGAGATAAGCAATGTCAAATATGTTCTAATTATTAACTTTAGTTCAAATTAGTGTTTGTTAATGTGAGAGTGCCTGTTTTGTTAATTTTCCTTAAAGATTTAGAGTCTTATTGCTCATCATAGCACATTTCTTTTTCTTTTTTTGGTGTGTATTATTTGAGAAAAATACAATACTTGAAGCATTTGTTTCATTAAACGAATGTTGGAATCACAGCAGCAAAAGAGGATTTTCAGAGATACTAAATACAACGTATTACTTAACTACATGTATTTTACGACTACCATGCAGGTTGTGAGGTGAAATTGTTAGTTGATATTAATATCATTCTATGAATTTCTTTATTAAGTAATATTTAGTTTATTGTTGGACAAGCACCTTTCCTGCGAGTTCATTCTTAAAAATTCGGAATATACCAGTGTTGTCTTTTCTTTGATAACTACGATGGAACCATTTATAAATCGTAAAAACATAGTTGATTGAAGGATATTAACATCATGTAATATGTTGTTCTACTTTAATCTTATAACCTAATACAATATACCTTAATTTTCTAAATTTAGTATGATATCAAAATTAAATTAGGCGGTTAAGAGTTAGATTCCAAAAGTTATCAAGACCTTTACAAAATACAAAGTAACGTTCATAATCATCCAAACATTTACATATATTGCTATTCTCAGTATCTATAATTTTAATTTCTCTTTATTACGAGATCTCTTCTTGTTATAATGAGTGAATTCTATTTTTTCTGTGATAATAATACGGGAGTGTTCTAACTCTACCTCATTGAAGAAAAAATCAAACTAATTTGAATGCAGCAGACACGTGTTTCGGTTAACTGAATGCCGAAGTGTTTTTTCAGACGCAGCGAAAGTCTTGTGGTGCCTTATTGATATATTTTGTGCATTTACGTTGAAAAGAGTGCGCGGCTCCAAATTTCATGTAACATAGTTAAATAGAATTTAAGACCAAAATGTAGCATTGGAGGGGTGGTGCTAAAATATTAACTTCCTTTAATTTCGATGGTATTTTTGGATGAAATGGCAAGTTTGCGAAAAAGCAAAATAATACATGATGTAAAATTAATAAAGGGCCAAAACAAAGATTCTTTCAGGCGACAAAGCTATTCGTATATTTCTGTGTGATTTAAACAGATTTTTAGCTCACTTCGACGAAGTAGAGTGAACTTATGCTATATCCCGCGCGTCCGAGTCCGCGTCCCCGTCCGCGTCCGTGTCCGGTTAAGAAGTTTGGGGTAGCTCAGTATTTGACAAAGTAC
This sequence comes from Pinctada imbricata, assembly GCA_033119305.1. NCBI lineage: Eukaryota > Metazoa > Mollusca > Bivalvia > Pterioida > Pteriidae > Pinctada > Pinctada imbricata. Next base: position 44,835,304 of record VSWD01000014.1, read on the forward strand.
TGATGCTACAGTAACCAAACTTGCACAAGTAGTTCATCTTTGGATGCTGAGGTGAACCCATGCATTGGATGCTGGATCTGACTAACATTTTACGCTTGATTGACTTGGTTAAGAAGTTTGGGGTAGCTCAGTATCTGACAAAGTACTGATGCTACAGTAACCAAACTTGCACAAGTGATTCATTTTGGGATGCCGAGATAGACCAATGCATCGGCTGCAGCATCTGACCTAGTTTTCCGCTTGAGTGATTTTGCCTTTAAAAGCCACAATTGAGCAAAGTATGAGTGCTACATGTACCAAACTTGCATATTGGATGTATGTTTGATCGAACTTTCATAAAATGACCTTGACCTACTTTTTCCGCTTGAGTGATTTTGCTTTTAAAAGCCAATATTGAGCAAAGTATAAGTGCTACATGTACTAAACTTGGATATTGCATGTATCTTTGATCAAACTTTCATAAAATGACCTTGACCTACTTTTCCGCTTGAATGATTTTGCCTTTAAAAGTCAATGTCGAGCAAATTATAAGTGATATATGTACCAAACTTGAATATTGGATGTATCTTTGATCAAACTTTCATAAAATGACCTTGACCTACTTTTTCCGCTTGAGTGATTTTGGCTTGAAAAGCCAATATTGAGCAAAGTATAAGTGCTATATGTACTAAACTTGCATATTGGATGTATCTTTGATCAAACTTTCATAAAATGACATTGTCGTTCTTTTTCCCCTTGAATTATTTTGCCTTTAAAAGCCAATGTCGAGCAAATTATAAGTGAATAAGTAAAAAAGTTCCCCGCGAGGGGTTTGACAGTAAGTGTTTTGAATACATTTCCCTGACATTGTCGCCATGGCACTGTCTATATAGACGTAACGTCAGACAGTGCATGAATTTTATATATTTTCATTTCCATGCTTAAACATCGACGGCGGGTGCGGCTAGCCAACAGGGGATGCTTACTCCTCCCGGGCACCTGGTCCCACCTCTAGCTTGCTAGGGGTCCGTCGATGTTTAATTTTGTTATCTATTGTGAGTGCTGTTGAGATTATCGTCAGGATCTTCTTAAACTCATATGTACCAAACTTCCATATTGGATGTATCTTTGATCGAACTTTCATAAAATGACCTTGACCTACTTTTTCCGCTTGAGTTATTTTGCCTTTAAAAGCCAATATTGAGCAAAAGAAGGAAGGAGATCTCCAACAAGATCCCACTGCAGCATCAACAGCAAAACACCAAAAACACCCGATGCAAAAACACAAAAGACTAGTTCAGCACGAGACGGAAAAGAGACACACGACATGTAAACATCAAACACAAAAGACTACACATAAACCGACGAAACCAATGGGCAACCGATGCCGACTTTGGACGGCCATTTGTCACGCAAGTAGCAAATGGTGTGGTTATCCTGGATTACGTACGCACAACCCTCTCACTTCTCCAGTTACCCAGAGGTCTCGAAGAACGTACAATTGTGGTGTAAATCAACCTCCTAGCTGTAAGATGACTTCACACAAACAAGACCGCGAAACGTAGAGGCGCCAGAAACACAGATGAATATGTAAATGGATATAAAAATAGGGCATGCGTAATACAGTCCGTGCTCTGCCGGCTGTAGCGAGCTCATGTATGTAATCACCCGAGGAGTCCGACTGACATTCAGAGAGGACAGGTGGTCGGGACCCTGTCTTCTCTAAAGAGGTTTGGACAGGGCCCGTCATGGAGTCCCGTCATGTATATAATCACCCGAGGAGTCCGACTGACATTCAGAGAGGACAGGTGGTCGGGGCCCTGTCTTCTCTAAAGAGGTTTGGACAGGGCCCGTCATGGAGTCCCGTCGTCACAGTCAGTCAGAGTGCAAGTCTCAATGATGCGCTTGTACAAGACTGTAGATTGGTCAAGTACCAAGCCTAGTGTCCGTCTGGTGACATAAGGATAATATCCACGATATAAAAGGCGTTTGATGATTCTGACGCATTTTCGATGGTTATGCTGCCTACCTTTGATCCGTCTAATTTTATTTATCATATCACCATAAAAGACAGGTTGTGCAATATCGAAAGTAATTTACTCTATTGCGTGTATAGATCCGAACTTTAAAAGAAGTTGACTGTAATTTTTGTAAAATTTCCAGAAAGTCTGAACTAGTTTATGAAAGCGGAAACCTTGACCCAAAAGTTTTTTGGTAATTGTAAATTTCTACTGTGAAAATCCAAAATATCAGTACATGCTCTAGCGTACAGGATGAGCTGTGATATGTAAATATCGTATGACGGTAATCTTGGAACATCACCGTCAAGCCAGGGGAAATTTACTATGTTGAATCCAAAATCATCCCTTTTGTCATACACACTTGTATGAATCTTTCTGTTTACAATTTTGATATTTAGGTCCAAAAATGCTGTTTCTGTATCTGTTACGTTTTCCTTGTTAAGTGTTAATTCTTGTGGATAAATTTCTTCTTATATAATTCAAAAGCAGGATTGTCAATGGTTAGAATATCATCCAGATACCTAGAAGTATTATTGAAACATTTCAGATCATCAAAGTTTCTTTGCTTTTGGATAAATTCTTTTTCATAAGTGTATAAAAATAAATCTGCAACAAGAGACGCACAGTTAGTACCCATCCATAGGAATTCCTACAACCTGCTTGTATAGATCCTCACCAAATCTAACGTAAATATTGTCCAAGAGGAAGGACAAGGCATTACAAAGGTCTCTACATGTCCATGATTTGTATGATTTGTAGTCTGTCGAGGAAAAGAAAACCCTTCGATTCAGATGTACAAATGTAAGTTTTCCGCTCTCGATCAAAACACCATTTAATGAGATTAGATAATCGATCATTAATTTTGTCATGAAGAAGTGTGGTGTACATATTAGAGAAGTCGTATGAAGAAATCATATTGGCTTGGAAATTCCAGATTTCATTTTGTCAATCACATCCCCTGAATTCTTAATAGACCAAAATAAATTTACATTGTTCCTGTTTAGAACCGTTTCACAATATCTAGTTATATGTTCTTTAATAGCAGTAAGTGCTGACGTCAGATTTCTAGACAAAATTGTAGTGGAGCAGTTACTAGAATTAGCAATAAATCGAAATTTGTAAGGAGACTTGTGCAGTTTCGGTATGCAATATAGTGTTGGGAGATCCAATTTATAAATAGAGATATTGAATGAAGACAGTTCACTGTTATGCTTGCTTAAAATGTAAGATGCACTTTCATTGCTTTTGATATATGTATTAGTAGACGAAAGTTCTGAAACCAAGGTTGATATGTAGTAACGTTTTCAAATGATAATGGTGTTGTTGGCTTTATCAGCTGGTGCAAAGACATATTTTTCATGTCATTTACGCAGTTTGGATTTGAAATATCTTTCTGATTTGGAACGTGGATTTTGAAAAAGATGAGGGGTTTTTATGGAAGTTATCTATTCAAATATACGTTATATCTAAAATGAGGTTCTTCCAGTCATTCAGAGCATGCGGTTCGACTCCTTCTGATTTACACCATCTTTTCGTATAATTATCTAAGGATTTCCGTAAGCACCTCACGGCATTTGAGAAAATCTATCTTGGATGAGATTCTATACTTAGGTCCTTTTTTAAAGCTGAAAGCCTACATTAAAAACTTTGATGAAATAGTAAATTTTTTTTGGGACAGAGATTGTTAGATATAGACTCTAACAATCTCCGTCCCATGGCATAGAAATAAGCTATAGCGACCCTTCACACCTGCTGACGTATGCATACTAATGAAGGTACGACCTAAAATCCAGGGACATCGCTACAGCGCCGGTATATAAGACGAGCTTCAAACTCGTCCACCGTGACATTCAGTGATTAGAAGTCTGGGAGTAAATACATGTAACACCTGAAATGAGAAATGAAGTTATTCGATGAAATAATCAATAATCGATTTCAAAAGCAGGCATTTATATCTAAAACTTTGAATTACGAAGAAATGAACTTATTTATTAAATACAATTAAAAATCCCCTCCCCCCACCTTATACCACGTCTATAAAGTCAGTACGAACGCCAATGTACAAAGCTCTATATGCTGCAAATATTTACCTACGTTGAAACATAAACAAAGAATATATGAAAAGACCCCATCTCTTTTAAGCCCCCCCCCTTGCAAAACACACACTACTTCAATAGCCCTAAATAAGTTTCTATTTGGATATCCAATACTAGTTTTGAATTCGGCCTTTTTGTCTGAAATAGTAAAATAAAAACAAAACCTGAAATGTGTGCCCATTAATTGTTATATCTTACCTCTAGAAAATGAATTTACTAGATTCCATGTCAGCCTTCCTGTATACAAGACGAAAATCATCACTTCCGGTATAACTGACATTTTGAGAGTGTTCGTTTGCATGAGGTAGAATTACAACGTCTCATTCACTACATTTTCGAGGTTGAAGAACCCCTCCCGCCTTTCCCTTTCGCCTTATTCTCGGTGAATTTAGTAAGTAATTTAAATATATAGGATATACAGTAAATTCTGACAAACAAATGCAGCTAAGAATTGATAATTTAAGATTATCTTTTGTTGATTCTTAGTACTCGTGGTAATCTCTTCACAGAAATAGAAAGGATGAACTAATGATGTCGAATTTAATAATACAATTTTAATTTTCTTTCCTCAAGATTTTTAATTTTCCATTTTATCTGACATACATATATTACATATTTTACATGATTGCATTTTGTTTTCATGTTTTATTCAAGAAATACAGATGATAAATAAATGTATATAATTTCATTGAAATATGCGCGGATCTAAAATAGGGGAAAGATGGTAAGGGTCTTTCTAATGCTCCATTTATCAAATGAATCCAGATTTTTTTCTAGGGGTTCCTAGCCATTTGAGGAAGGGATGTTCTAGCTATTGTTTTGAAAAAAAAAATAAATAAAAAGAAGAAAACTATCATTTTGACAAAAAAACTGGAGTTTCACAATGTGGTCCTTGATTATTATTTTCAAAACCAATATATGGCTGCGATGGCGAGTCAGCAAACATGTTTGACAGTTTAAATGAAACATATATAGTATTGCTTCCAAACGAACACTCTCAGCGATAAACTTATACCGGAAGTAGCATAGCAAGTGTCAGATTGATGATGCATCAGGATTTATTCTCTTATCAGGTGAGATACGATATTTTTTTCTTCAGTCTGTCCGTCCTGAATATAATTTTCAATTTACCATAATACTACATATACATACTGTCTTCATTCATATGACTTATCAAAGGACAAGTACGAATTCACATGGGCGGATCCAGCACTGTTTGCAAAAATGAAAGGAAAGCTAAATCTTTTTTAGTTGGTCAAAATTTAGTCATTGAGCAAGGAAACTGGATGTACAACCCACTCCCTCCGCAAAGACAAAAAGCTTATTGAAACTACTTTAAATAGTATTGACTTAATTCAAATGCAAATGTAACCCCCCCCCATCTTTCCGTACTTGCATCCGCCCTAGATATGCCCTGCAAGCTTTATTTTAAAGTTTTTATTCAAAGTGGATTTTTTGCCTATTTCTGATTACTCATCAGATGACTTCATTTCTCATTTCAGGTGTTACATGTATTTACTCCCAGACTTCTAATCACTGAATGTCACGGTGGACGAGTTTGAAGCTCGTCTTATATACCGGCGCTGTAGCGATGTACCTGGATTTTAGGTCGTACCTTCATTAGTATGCATACGTCAGCAGGTGCGAAGGGTCGCTATAGCTTATTTCTATGTCATGGGACGGACATTGTTAGAGATATAGACTCTAACAATCTCCGTCCCCCAAAAAATTTACTATTTCGTCAAAGTTTTTAATGTAGGCTTTCAGCTTTAAAAAGACCACGGAGCTGTCTGTCTTGGATAATTGAAAAGTCACCTGTAACAACATGACCACCTGGTTTGTAGAGATATTTAGAATTTTCACATTCTCAAGAAGCAGGACACAATTCAAGTATGTCAGGATCCGATGTAACTTTATTATAGTTAAAAACAAAGTTTCGAATAGGTTTCTTGTACTTATAACAAATAAGAGGTGGCTCTAAAGGGGTAGGGCCACGAGACCCCTTGATTTTTCTCTTAAAATAAATTTCATGAGGAATACTTGATATCTCTTATGAAAATACGCAGATGTTTTCCGCTTTTCATGAAAAGAATAATATCACCAAACAAGTGCCATAACTGTTATGACGTCATGAAGTGACGTCATTTTGACGTTATTGACAAAATATGGCGAAATTGCTGGGAATTTTGTCTTTTGTCGTAGAATTCAATGTGGCCGCATGCGTTAACTGAGATAAAACGTTTATGACAAAAGGATATAATGATAACCTTTCACATATAAATTTTCCATCATAGTTAATACATGCGGCCATTGCTAATTTAATAGAAATATTGAGTTTTACATCAATTTCGCCGAATTTGACCTATTTTGGTGTTTTCAAAGGGCTAAAACGTGTTGATAAAAGCATTGTTTACAAAAAGTAGATTCGTGATTCAGTAGAGAACGTTTCAAAATGTAAATTAACAGTTAAAAATTCTATGAAGTACAATGTTCAAAATTTATCAAAATTAGGGCCAATGTCGGGCTTCTTGGCCCTACCCCTTTTCAAAATATTGAGGAATGGTACTTTGTACGCGATGATCCCGAAAAATATTAGAGATGTTTAGAAGATCAAAACCTTTGTTCATAAATGGGATTTTTATGAATCGTCTTTTAGGGGAGATGTTTTTCACAATAGGATAAAGTTTATACTGTGCGAATGAGACAATGATATTAAGTCTGAATCAGTCAGTGTTTATTAAGAATGCAACCTCTTCTTCATCCAAGATAGATTTCAAGCGCATAACTGCTATTGACGATAGAGCATGCAACAGCTCATGTCTGCCGCCATTGCGTGCTATAGTAAGTACATCGTTGAGAGAGCGGTAGATTCTTGATCGTTTTCTTTTTTGTCTGTTTCGTCATTTCCCGTGCGACCTGTATTTCCTCTTAGTGTTTAGGCGAATTGAAAAGATGTTGATATTGGTAGAAGCTGCAGTATAAGTATAAGTGCTGCATGTACTAAACTTGGGTATTGGATGTATCTTTGATCAAACTTTCATAAAAATGACATTGACTACTTTTTCCGCTTGAATGATTTTTCCTTTAAAAGCCAATGTACATGTACTTAGAAATATGTTTGAATTGAATTTTGCTGCAACGAGGTGAGCTTCGTAATCTCATATCATATTATCTGTGTTCACCTATGTTTATTTCATGAATTCATTATTCCTAAATAAACGAATAAAGGGAATCAATTTTTGTAGGTTTATTTAATTTTCTGCTGAGTGATTTTTATACGCCTGTCGTTCAACGGGACTGATATTATGTAACTATACATATTAAGGCGATAACTCCATAAGTTCTTTCGTCTGTTTGTTCGTCTGGAATCTTATTTATATAACCATCAGCTTTCAATATGTTCAAAGTTATTCTGGTTTAAAAACCTCATATGATCTCACATCTAGAACGCATAGTATGTGTTCATTTAATCCTTAGTTAACATATAAAATAATCACATTTATCATAACATTAGACATAATGATACCGAATGTAAATAATGGTATTTTCAGACCCTAAGCTTTCAACGGGAATCTCTTTTGTGTTTTTAAATGTTAGTTAAAATGACTCAAAAACAATATGCCCTTGATGTTCTTTTAGAGGCCAAATTGTGTATTTTTCGGAGGTCCGCATGTGCTCGTTTTCCATATCATTTGAAATTCTTTTGATTCGTTGGACAAATGGATGCAGCATAATAAACAGCAACAATCTCATAATGGCGATATCACGACGCATGGTGAAGTTTTATTCTATAACGTCATCGAAAGTTCTCCGCATTCCATGAAGTTGCGAATCAGTTTTATCGAGAGAAATATGTTTCATAAGGAGAAAAAGCCTCTAAATCTGACTTTTTGATCGTTGAACTTTACAGAGTATTACTCAGTTACAAATGGGAGTCATTCGATCACTTCGCAGTGTTTAAACGCATTGCATCGGACATTGTAAGAATGCATTGCATTAAAGCGGAAGTGACCCGAAGAAGTTGAAGTCCACAATTATCTATGGGCATCAATGAACTTTGACTTGGGCAAAATTCAAATTCCCCATAAACATAGAAAATGCATAAAACAGAAAAAGTCGAAAATTCAAAATTTCATGTTTTTACCCAAAATAGACTTTTATGATTATCAAAAAATCTTACTTTAGCCCTAAACTGTTTTTCCTATCACTGTACCATCATTAATGCAAACAAATAAGGTCACATAATCAAAAGCTTGTGCATACTGAATAATAATGATACATTATAGTATTGTTATATGCGTTTCTTCTTTTGAAGAGTATATATTTAAAGTCTGACATGAAGATAACTTTGTCTGGACAGACTTGCTAAATATATTCCTTCCTACATTAGGGGTACATATGTATTGATTACATATATCCTCCAGTCCTGATTAAAACAAAATGTATCAGGAAAACGGAAGGTGTAAGCCTTGATAAAAAAATTGACGTGTTAGACTGACGAAATCGAAAATGCTATTAACTATAATGATATTTACTAATGCTATGTTGTACTTCATTATAGACCAATTAATCTGGTAAATGGGGACAAATATGTTCTTTCACACTCTGCTGCATTTGGCTGCACGGTCGGGAGCATCTTTTTCGGTTTCTACATATCATTTTTTGGAACGAGGTATGACTACGTGGATGTCAGTCCTTGGATAAAATGTACGTATGAGTTACATGTACATAGATGTTGCTAATGTGAAAAGTTATAGTACACTGATTCTCCATATTTTGCACAATTTCCGATACGATTGTCTTGATTTGTATTTTTTTTTGTATATGTATTTAAAAGAGTGCATTGATTGAGCTCGTTAGTGCCAAATATGAAAAGTATAAAAGAAGCAAATGCGAAATATATTTAGGAAAAGGCAAAATAGGAAAATGATAAATACATTCAAAAAAAAAAAACGAGAAAAATATTTAGGAAAATGAGAAATATTTTTAGGAAAATGAGAAATATATCTAGGAAAATCAGATATATTTTCAGAATATATTTCAATGCAGTGCGTAAACACTTAAACTAGGTGAGCAATATCCTCAAAGACTTACAGTCCACCAGCAGTGATACCACCCTAGTGGTTGATATTGTCAATATTGAAATATACGTTCTATAGTACCAATTTTATTGTACTAGACACGTGTTTCGGTTATTGAATCCTCGTCAGTAGTACTTCATGTCAAACAGAGACTTTTAATTTCCTCTTGCCAAAATGAGCGGCTCCAAATTTTGTGTAGTGTTTATTCAGAAGCGTATTAAAGTGAACATATATTGTATATGTATTATATTGATTACATTTTTACGGAAGCTCGTAATCCAGGATAACCACACCATTTGCTACTTGCGTGACAGATGGCCGTCCAAAGTCGGCACCGGTTACCCATTGGTCTCGTCGGTTTATGTGTAGTCTTTTGTGTTTGATGTTTAAATGTCGTGTGTCTCTTTTCCGTCTCGTGCTGCACTCGTCTTTTTTGTTTTTGCATCGGGTGTTTTGGTGTTTTACTGTTGATGCTGCAACGGGGTCTTGTTGGAGATCTCCTCCCTTCTTTTTCGTTATTGCCAAGTATGAACATATGCGAAATATATATAGGAAAATGCAAAATAAATTTAGGAAAATGAGAAATTCATTCAGAAAATCGAGAAAAATAGTTAGGAAGATGAGACATATATTTAGGAAAATGAGAAATATATTTAGGAAAAAACCAAATATATATTTTGGGAAATGAGAAATGAGTATATAAAGGAAAATAAGAAATATATTTCAGGATCACTGACGAGGGTTTAGTACATAAAACGTGCATGTCTGGTCCACGCTGCAAATTTATCTGTTCTTAAATGATGCTATTGAATTTAAAGACATTTAACATTTCAGCCCGAAGTCAAATTTTGACGTGTTATACATTTTTTTCGGACTATGTCAGAAATGCTCATTTTGAACTGTTTCTTTGACCATTGTTTAACGTCTTTAAATTCAATAGCATAATTCAAAACCTGATAAAGTTACAGCATGGACCAGACATGCACGTTTCGGGTACTAAACCCTCGTCAGTGATCCTCAGTCTAAACAATGAAATATGGCCAAAAAGTGTGTAAATAATTATGTCCAGAAATGTACCAAAAGACGTAGCAGTATGGGTGGATTATGATGATACAGGACCCACATTTTAGAAATTTCAAAAAAAATTGTAGCAGAAAATTTCAAATGCGTTGAAGAGACAGACGATGAATCAAAGTTGATCTAACTTGGCTACATGTGCCCTCGCGGACTCTTGGACCACCAGCAGTGACACTCACCAAGTTGTTCAAATGTTTAACGTCTTTAAATTCAATAGCATAATTTAAAACCTGATAAATTTACAGCATGGACCAGACATGCACGTTTCGGGTACTAAACCCTCGTCAGTGATCCTCAGTCTTAACAATGTAAAATTGCCAAAAAGTATGAAAATTATTATGTCCAGAAATGTACCAAAAGACGTAGCAGAATGAGTTGGATGTGATGCTACAGGGCCTAATATTTCTATGAATGTGTGGTTTTTTGCCCTTCTTTAGTGCATTTTTGTCATATTTAAGTTACTTTTTGCTTTGATATACATTACATGCTATAATCCTCTTTTTTTGGAATTTTTTATGAATTTCTAAAATTATGAATAGATATGTTTGCTTTGCACATGGACCAAAGGGTTGTGGGTTCAAGTCCAGGCACCGGCATTCCGATTTTTCACTTTTTTTCAATTTTGTCAGCTTTTTATGTATTTCTAAATCATCCGATTACCTTTAATTTCATTATCGACTTATTTTTTTCCAGTTTAATTTTTTCAGTTTTGCATACTTAGTCACTGTGTATTTGTCATTTTTATGTATCTTAATGTTTAACGTCTTCAAATTTATTAGCATCGTTCTAGAGCAGATAAATTTACAGCATGGACAAGACATGCACACCTCGGGCAATAAACCCCCGTCAGTGATCCTCTATCCAAACATTGAAATATGACCAAAATCTGTGAAAATGATGTCCTAAATATACCGAAAGACGTAGCAAAATGGCTGGGATATGATGCTACAGGACCAAGGTTTAAGAAATTTGAAAGAATTTTCTAAACAGAAATTTTGAAATGCGTTTGAAGAAACGACCAACCGAAATTGATCGAACTTGGCTACATGTGCCCTCCGGGATTTTTGGTCCATCAGCAGTGACACTCACCAAGTGGTACAAATGTTTAACGTCTTCAAATTCATTAGCATCATTCTAGAGCAGATAAATTTACAGCATGGAACAGACATGCACACCTCGGGCAATAAACCCCCGTCAGTGATCCTCTATCAAAACAATAAAATATGACCAAATTCTGAAAATTATGTCCTTAATATATCGAAAGACGTAGCAAAATGGATGGGATATGATTCTATAGGACACAGGTTTGAGAAATTTGAGAGATTTTTCTAAACAGAAATTAAGTCTCGCCCCGCAACGGGGAGGAGACATAATGGTTTTGCCTTCGTCGTCCGTCTGTCTGTCCGTCTGTCCGTCTGTCACACATCGTGTCCGGGCTATATCTCCTGAACCGTTTGCCCGGTCACTTTCATATTTTAGTATGTTGTTGCTTATGAACCGAAGGTTTCATATCACCTTGACCCAAGGTCATGTGACTAAGGTCAAGGTCACTTAGTGCATTTTTAATGAAATTATGCATACATTCCAGTCCGGACTATATCCCTTGAACTGTTTGCCGGATAACTTTCATATCTTAGTATGTTGTTGCTTAAGACCCAAAGGTTTCACATCACCATGACCCAAGGTCATGTGACCAAGGTCAAGGTCACTTAGTTCATTTTTAATGAAATTATGCATACATTCCTGTACGAGCTATATCTCTTGAACCATTTGCTGGATCACTTTCATATCTAAGTATGTTGTTGCTTATGACCTGTAAGTTTCACATCACCTTGACCCAAGGTCATGTGACCAAGGTCAAGGTCACTTAGTGCATTTTTAATGATATTGTGCATACATTCTTGTCCGGGCTATATCTCTTGAACCGTTTGCCGGATCACTTTCATATTTTAGTATGTTTTTGCTTATGACCGGAAGGCTTCACATCACCTTGACCCAAGGCAAAGGTCACTTACTACATTTTTAATGAAATTGTAGATACATTCTTGTTTAGGCTTTATCCCTTGGACTGCATTCTGGATTGCTTTCAACTTTAAGAATGTATTTAGTCATGACCTTTTCCTGGACCCATGGTCATTTGATCAAGGTCAAAGTTACTTAGTACATTTTAATGAAATTGTACATGCTATCCCAATGGGGCTGTATCTCTTTTAACTATTTATCAGATCACCGTCATATTTTAGTATGTTGTTGCTTATCACGTAAAGGTTTCACATCACGTTGACTCAAGGTCATGAGACCAAAGTCAAGGTCAATTAGTATATTTTAAATGAAATTGTATTTGTTACATGTATAATGTCCAGGCTGAATCTTTTGAACCGTGATCGGATCACGTCATATTTTAGTATGATGGCGCTGATGACCCAAAGGTTCCACACCTCCTTGATCCAAGGTCATATGACTAAGGTCAAGTATTACATTTTTTAATGAAATTGTAAATTCTATTGAGACTGGGCTATATTTGTGGAATCGTATACTGGATCACTCTTATACTATAGTATGCTGTTGCTCAGGATTGGAGGTTTTCTTATCATCTTGACCCAAGGTCATGTGCCCAAGGTCAAGATCATTTAGTTCTTTTTAATGAAATTGTACGTACTAATATTGTCTGGGCTATATCTCCTGAACCCTTCTTACAATTGTTTTCATATTTTAGTATGTTGTTTCTAAGGACTAAATGTTTCATATCACATTGTCCCAAGGTCACATGGTTAAGGTAACTTCTTACTTTGGTAATGAAATTGTATATGCTAAGCATGTCCAGGCTGAAATTGGCTATGCTAATAATGTTTAGGCTTTATATTTTGAACCGTGTATCCAATCACTAATTCAGTTTTTTGTTGCTCATGATCCATACAATGTTAAACGTCTTCAAATTCAATAGCATTATTTAGAACCAGATAAGTTTGCAGCATGGACCAGACATGCATGTTTCGGGTACTTAACCCTCGTCAGTGAGTGTAGGTTTCAGTTCACCTATATCGAAGGTCATGTGACCAAAGTCAATTTCTTTAAATATGCTTATAATGAAATTGTATATGCCAGTCATGTTTGGGCTTTACCTCAAACAATGTAATGAATCACTTTCATGTTTTAGTATGATGTTGCCCATGACTCAAAGGTTTCACATCATTTTGCATTTTGGCCTTAGGTCAAAGTAACTTAGAGGGAGGGGGAGACATCTGTTTTTTTATGAAAAACATTTTGTTTAATTTTCAAATGCGTTTGAAGAAACGACCGACCGAAATTGATCGAACTTGGCTTCACGTGCACTCGGGGACTCTTGGTCCACCAGCAGTGACACTCACCAAGTGGTACAAATGTTAAAAGTGTTTCAAATTCATTAGCATCGTTCCAGAGCAGATAAATTTACAGCATTGACAAGACATGCACGCCTCGGGCAATAAACCCCCGTCAGTGATCCTCAATCCAAAGAATGAAATATGACCAAAATCTGTGAAAATTATGTCTTAAATATACCGAAAGACGTAGCAAAATGGCTAGGGTATGATGCTACAGGACCAAGGATTAAGAAATTTGAGAGAATTTTCTAAACAGAAATTTTCAAATGCGTTTGAAGAAACGACCAACCGAAATTGATCGCACTTGGCTACATGTGCCATTTGGGACTCTTGGTCAACCAACAGTGACACTCACCAAGTGGTACAAATGCTAAACGTCTTCAAGGGACCTGTTAAGATAAGGGCCCTATTTAGCCCTAAATCTTGTGACTTATTTGTTCTTCATGGCGAATCGTATACAGAAAAACATGAATCATTATTGAAATATAATATATTTGCAGACCTTTTACATGTTTTACATTTCGTTAAAGTAACCTTAAGATTCTAAAATTAAGGTCGAAATAGGTAGGGGTGCACGCATAGAAAAACAGATAATATCGACAAAAAACGTAAGATTTTTAGAATATTTTACCAAAAATGGATAAATATAAATTAAAAGACATCAAATATGTCTACATTGTGTATCAGAAATAGATTTCGAACGTTCCATCTCCTTTAATCGGTAAATAATGCAATCCAGAACTTAAAATACGGTCTCATTTTGTATTCAATGGCTACAATGTAAGCCTATTAGCGCGAAATACACATTGGCAGAGAAATGAACATCATTCTTGCTTATTTCATTCCTAATTCTTGTATATTTCATTCAGTCATATTTAGGTTACATTTTTTGATGGATTAAAGAGGAAAAATAGTCAAATGTGCTATATTTTATGGTCGAAAATGTCGATTCTTAAAAAAATGCACCCCCTTTCCATTTTTGGTTTTTCGTCTATGGGGTTGTGTTCCCCCCGGAGATACAGAACCCCACTTTGCCAAAAAAATTGTATCATTGATATACATCTCCAGTAAAAGTGGCTTTCTGTATATCCGGGGGGAACAATGTTCAAAAAAACTTTTCCGTTTTCTATTGATTTCTATGAGAAAAAGAGAAGTTTTGACCCCTAAATTAGCAATAATATGCAAAACAGATAACAATTTACTTCATATTCTGATGGTATGCAGTATAGGTATATATTTTACATAAAAAAGTTCTTGAAATTTCAATTTTCAAAATTCCACTTTTCAGGGCTGATTTTACGCCTTATCTTAACAGCTCCTTCAATAACATCATTCTAGAGCAGATAAATTTACAGCATGGACAAGACATGCACGCCTCGGGCAATAAACCCGCGTCAGTGATCCTCAATCAAAACAATAAAATATGATCAAAATCTGAAAATTATGTCCTAATTATATCGAATGACGTAGCAAAAAGGCTGGGATATGATGCTACAGGACCCAGGTTTTAGAAATTTGAGAGAATTTTCTAAACAGAAATTTTCAAATGCGTTTGAAGAAACGACCAACCGAAATTGATCGAACTTGGCTACATGTGCCCTCGGGGACTCTTGTTGTGATATATATTTTATGCCTAAAACGTATTTTAAATCTTTCTAGGACAGTTTTCCACATTACAAAGGACTTTTTGTACACTTTATTTCTCTGAAATATTTTTTTGCATAACGATATGGAAGCGCCTCCGTTCTTGAGTACGCTTGGCTACGCATCTGTTGATGACTGATTAAAATTGTTTATGATTATATATCTTAGATTTTAATCAATCTATTACATGCGTGTTTGGTATTAAATGATTCATAATTATGTGTTGAAAAAATATAAACAAAAAATGCAATTAAAATTTGGAGGGTAGATGAAGAAATCTAAAGTTTGGCTTGTCGGCACTTCAAAGACTATTCGTCACGGGGTGCTTCGTGATTACGTCAATCATCATTTATCAACAACAAGGGGAGTGACTATATTCAAGAATATGAACAGTTACTTCCAAAGGTTTTCGTTCCTTCTGTCCCAAGGGGTTATGTGAGGTGCGATCTTCCCTTAAAATAATCTTAAATTGTTAGTGATATATCACTTTCCTATTCAATTTGTGTAGTCTTAACGACAAACCTTTTTATGTCAATTAGTCATTTCACACGAATCATTTGTACCTTAACCTAAGAACATTTCTAGTTCACCTAAGCCAAAGGCTCAAGTAAGCTATTGTCATAGCGATCCGTCCGTCGTCGTACGTGCTTCTGTCATGAACTTTTGACATTTTCAACGTCTTCTCCAGAACTGACTCATGGTCCCCTTCTTCTGTTGTTGTTATTCGTCCGGATCTGTCAACAGGTTGCGCCACCACAGGCAAAAGTAGGTCACGGGGACCCCCTTCTTTGACAAATTTCTTCAGAACTGAGACATATCGACAAACCGTAAGTGTCAGGATGACCCAGAAGGATGTCTCAACAAGTGTTGTTGTTTTTGGTTCCAGTCCGAAGTCAAATTTTTGACGCGTTTCAGCTCACCCGAGCCAAAGGCTCAAAGTGAGCTAGAGTCATACCGCTTCGTCTGTCGTCCGTCTTCCGTCCGTCCGTTTACTTTTCACATTTTTAACTTCTTCTCCAGAATCGCCGAACAGATTTTCATGAAACTTGGTGGGAATGAAGTACTTATAATCCCCTACAAGTGTTGTTGTTTTTCGTCCGGATCCGTAATTAGGTAATGCCACCACAGGCAACAGTAGGTCTCGGTGGTTACCCTCCTTTGACAAACTTCTTTCATAACTTAAGCATGTATCAACAAACCGAAAGCATCAGGATGATCTAGAGAGATGTCTTATGAGATGTTGTAATTTTTGGTTCATCTTCGAAGTCAAACTTTTGACTCGATTCTGACATGTTTTCTGACTCATTTTTGAGGTTTTTCTTTGAATAACTCGACCATTGTGTGATTTTGTGCACTCATGTACAGCGTATTTGTCTCATTTAAGTTGTTCAATGGTTTTGTATTGACTTTGAATTAATTTTTTTTATGATTTTTCATAGATTTTTATCTTTTGTAAAAAAGAAGTGATATATTTTAATACATATTGGACTTCTTCTCCAGACCCACTGAAGGAATGTTTATGAAACATGGTAGGAATGACTACAAGTGTTGTTGTTTTTGTCCATATCTGTCAATAGGTGGCGCCACCAGAAGCAAAAGAAGTTACAGAGGGTACCCTCCTTTGAAAAAATTCTCTTCAGAACTGAAGCATGTATCTGCAACTGAAAGCATCAGAATGATCTACGAAGTTGTCTTAAGAAGTTATGTTATTTGTGGTTCCACTCCGAAGTCCAATTTATGACACGTCTTTTTGGACTTGGACTCAGAAATGCCTATTTTTTAAAGTTTTTCTTTGAATAACTCTGTGAATGTATGATTTTGTGCACTCATTTACTTCATATTTGACACATTTAAGTTGTCAATGGATTAGTATTGACTTTGCGTAAAAGTTATATTTTTTGATTTCCACCAATTTATACTTTTGTGATCGACTAACATCGTCACTGCGGAATTTCTACGGTCGACACGGGGAACTCGTCATACACTATGATGTCCCAGTGTCCAGAATGGTGAATGATATTATGTCTTAGAACATTTGAACTATCCAACCACAAACTATAATTGTATCTTCCGAAATGGAAGTAACCGGATGTGATATTTCTGCCGAATTGAAGCGACGGATGTTGCATGCAAGCAGGAGATGCTGACTCTTTCTTGGCACCTGGTTTCACTCCTTATTGGGAGCTCGTTTCTTTTCATATGGTGGAGGTTCCTGTTTTGTCCTGATTTTGTATGCCTTTTTTGTGATTTTCTGAGCAATCGATTTTGTACTGTGTATTGGGATATGCCATTGTCCATATTTGTCATATTATCTTATGCGAAAAAGGAAAAAAATGTTGGGGGGGGGGGCAGCTATTTTGGTAGATATTGAATTTCTTCTCCAGAACCAAATAAGGGATTTTGATGAAACTTGGTAGGAATGAAGTACTTATGGCTTTCTGCAGGGGTTGTTGCTTTTAGTTCGGGTCTGTCAACAGTTGGCGCCACCACAGGCAAATGTAGGTCATCTTTAACAATCTTCTTCCTCAGAACAGAAGCTCAATTCAAGAAACCAAAAGCATCAGAATTAAATAAAAGGATATCTCACAAAGTATTGAAATTTTTGGTTCCACTCAGAAGCCAATTTTGACGTGTTTCTGACTTTTACTCTGGGTAATTGGAGAAGTGAGAGGGTTGTGCGCACGTAATCCAGGATAACCACACCATTCGTTACTTACGTGACAAATGGCCGTCCAAAGTCGTCACCGGTTGCCCATTGGTCCCGTCGGTTTATGTGTAGTCTTTTGTGTTTGATGTTTACATGTCGTGTGTCTCTTTTCCGTCTCGTGCTGTACTCGTCTTTTGTGTTTTTGCATCGGGTGTTTTGGTGTTTTGCTGTTGATGCTGCAACGGGGTCTTGTTGGAGATCGCCTCCCTTCTTTGTCAGAAGTGCTCAATTTTAACATTTTCATTGAACATTAACCGTCTTCAAATTGAATAGCATTATTTAAGAACAAATAAATTGGCAGCATGGACCAGACATGCATATTTCGGGTAATTAACCCTCATCGGTGATACTCAAATCTAAACAATGTAATATGCCAAAAAAAAGTGTGAAAGTTACTATGTCGAACAAGCGTACCGAAAGACGTAGCAGGATATATGGGATATAATGCTACAGGAACCACGTTTTAGAAATTTCAAGAAATTTTGATAACAGAAATTGTAGAATGCGTTGAAAAACAATCAACCGAAAGTGATCGAACGTGACTACATGTGCCCTCGGGGATTCCTGGTCCACCAGCAGTGACACTCATCAATAAGTTAAAGAAGATCCTGACTGTAATCTCAACAGCACTCACAATAGAGCACAAAATTGAGCATCGACGGACCCCTAGCAAGCTAGAGGTGGGATCAGGTGCCAGGGAGGAGGAAGCATCCCCTGTTTGGCTAGCCTCACCCACCGTCGATGCTCACCCATCAAGAGGTATAAATTTTAAAGGTCTTCAATTTTTTTGAATTTATTTCTTTTCAAGTACAAAAAAAGAATTATGTAAGAATTGTCTTTCCTACATCAATTGCTACACATCCTGATGGTACCTGCAGTTAAAATCGTTCCTCGTGGCCTGATGTTTGTCAAGTGTATTTATTCTTTCCAGCTCTGTCACCTGAAAGAAGCTTTGTTTTGGCCTTTTATCAATGTGACATCATATATATATTTTGCTATTTCGAAAATTGGCCATTTCACCGATACATATCATCGAAACTAAAGGAGTTTAACATCTTAGCACCATCCCTCCAATGCTATTTTGAACATAGATTTCATTTGGTTATGCTACTGAATCGACCCTACAGGAAATTTGGAGCCTCGTGCTCTCTGTAATGTTAATGTAAAAATCTAACTTCAAAAAATTAAAGAGGGCGCTACTGAAATTATTTTTGTTGGCTCCGCTGAAAGCATCACTGATGAGAATTTAATATTCGAAACACGTGTCTGGTGCATGTAAATTGGTTTGGAATTTTCTCCAAGAAGGTAGAGAGTTGGAACCCTTCGACATTATCTTTAGATACTTTTATTTGAACACGAAAATCTGGATCTGCCTTGGTAAAGTACAACTACACTATGTATCATTATGCATTGCCAGTGAGATAAGAGTGTGTATGGGTATCAGGTGAGCGTTGTGCCCCATGGGGCTCTTGTTTTCAGATAACTCTCATACTGACGAAGATTTTGACCGTGTTATTCATGTTTTGTGAACATAATTTAAGGTTTAAAAAACAAGGGATCGCCCTCGCTAGAGAGGACATGGTCTCAACAATATATCCTCTCTAAATGTTGGTCGTACTCCACGAGTGACTGCATGCATGAACTCGCACCAGCCGGCCGAGCACGGACTGTTTTTCGCATGCACATTTTTTAAATATCCATTAACATTGTATTTGATATCCATTAACATTGTATTTGATATCCATTAACATTGTATTTGATATCCATTTACACACTTGTATTCATATATGTTTTACTTGGGCCCCAGCGTTTTGCTGTCATCAAACAATGAGGAGATTATTATACAAAACAAATCAATTGTGTGTTCTTCGAGACCTCAGGATGACTGAAAAAGTGGGAAGTATTGTGCGCGCGTTATCTGGATAACCACGCAATTGTTTACGAAACTGGCAGATGGCCTTCCGAAGTCGGCACCGTTGGTCTCATTTGTTTATGTATCGTGTTCTGTGTTTCGATGTCGTACCATGACAAATATGGATAATGACCATATCCCAATACACAGTACAAAATCGATTATTCAGAAAACCATAAATCGAAGGCATACAAAATCAGGATAAAATAAGAACCAAAGCAGTCAAAGAAAAACCTCCACCATATGAAAAGAAGGGAACTCCCAAAATGGGAGTGAAACCAGGTGCCCAGGAAATGTAAGCATATCCTGCTTGCATGCAACACCTGTCACTTCAATTCGGTAGTATTGTCACATCCTTTTATTTCCATTTTGGAAGATACAAGTATTTTGGTTGGTCAGTTTCATTTTATGTCTCTTGCTGTGTATGTATACTCTGTATTTTCGCATTTTGATGTCTCTGTGTTTTGCTCTAGGCACTGCAACCGAGTAATTATAAAAGCCTGCATCAAATTGTATGCGGATATTATTACTTTGTTATCAAGTTATCTATTTTTAAAGATATGAATTTATTTCAAGCATGGTTTGTGTATTTTCGAATGTTGGATCTTGGATTACAGTACTACCCAATATTTGTTTGTGTGGAATATGGCAGTAGGAACCTGTACGCTCCAGTGATAGGGTGTCTTTATACATTTTTTCTGTAAGTATTTAAGCATTAATACATGTATATAAAACAAATGAAAACAGGATTGGTAAAAGATTGGAGATTTCCTCTGTAATCATTTAGGAGTCCACAGCTATTGTGAAATACACACAAACAGAAAATGAATCATCCTCTGGAATGTGGCTGATGCGTTTTTCATACCAAAGGGCATTACTTTATATTAGTATAGCCCATCTGGAGTCGCAAATGCCGATATTTCTCGGGCTCTCTCGGTAAGCGGGACCTGCCAATAGCCTTTAAGAAAGTCAAATTTACTGACAAATTTTGCACTGCCAATTTCATCTATACAGTCATCGATTCGTGGGATCGGATAAAAGTCAGTTTTGGTGACTGAATTGACTTTTCTGAAGTCCTTACACAATCGGTAAGGTCCGTCTGGCTTCGGAACAAGAATATATGGGGAACTCCAGTCACTATTGCTGGGTTCAATAATGTCATTTTCAAGCATGTATTGAATTTCTTCCCGCATGTATTGAAGTTTTATCGGGTTTAACCGATAGGGATGCTGTTTGATAGGTGACGCATCACCTACAATGACGTCATGATGAGATGCATTCGTCCTGCTTGGAACGTCCGAAAAGATGGTCGTATATTCCCGCATTAATTGGTGCACTTCCTCTTTTTGATGCACGGTCAGATGTCCGAGTTTCACTTCCGGATTTGTCAGAATTTCAGAATTTTTCAAGCGGACACTTTGAGCAAAGTCTTTTTCGACAGTCTCTTCATTACATTCATTTTCAAAACAATTTTCAAATATTTACATTGGCCAAAGTAGAAACTGGTTTTCCAAAGTTTCGGTCACTTCTATCAAAATACTCTTTCAACATGTTAACATGACATACTCTTTTTAGCTCACCTGAGCGAAGCTCAAGTGAGCTATTGTCATAGCGTGCCGTCCGTCGTCCGTCCGTCCGTCGTCGTCGTCATCGTCGTCGTCGTCCGTCCGTCCGGCGTAAACTTTTAACATTTTCGACATCTCCTTTGCAACCGCTGCACAGAATTTCATGAGACTTTACAGGAAGGAAGTACTCAAGGTCCTCTACCAAGTTTGTGTTTTTAGTGCCGATCAGTCAACAAATATGGCCGCCAAGGGCTCTGATTGGCTGACACATTTTCGACATCTCCTCTGCAACCGCTGCACAGAATTTCATGAAACTTTACAGGAAGGAAGTACTCAAGGTCCTCTACCAAGTTTGTGTTTTTCGTGCCGATCGGTCAACAAATATGGCCGCCAAGGGCTCTGATTGGCCGACACATTTTCGACATCTCCTCTGCAACCGCAGCACAGAATTTCATGAAACTTTACAGGAAGGAAGTACTTAAGGTCCTCTGCCAAGTTTGTGTTTTTCGTGCCGATCGGTCAACAAATATGGCCGCCGAGGGCTCTGATTGGCCGACACATTTTAGACATCTCCTCTGCAACCGCTGCACAGAATTTCATGAAACTTGACAGAAAGGAAGTACTCAAGGTCCTCTACTAAATTTGTTTTTTTTGTGCCGATTGGTCAACAAATATTGCTGCCGAGGGCTCTGATTTGCCGACACATTTTCGACATCTCCTCTGCAACCTCTGCACAGAATTTCATGAAACTTTACAGGAAGGAAGTACTCAAGGTCTTCTACCAAGTTTGTGTTTTTCGTGCCGATCGGTCAACAAATATGGCTGCCGAGGGCTCTGATTGGCTGACACATTTTGGACATCTCCTCTGCAACCGCTGCACAGAATTTCATGACACTTGACAGGAAGGAAGTACTTAAGGTCCTCTACCACGTTTGTGTTTCATGTGCCGATTGGTCAACAAATATGGCCGCCGAGGGCTCTGATTGGCTGACACATTTTCGACATCTCCTGTGCAACCACTGCACAGAATTTTATGAAACTTGACAGGAATGAAGTACTCAAGGTCCTCTACCAAGTTTGTGTTTTTCGTGCCGATCGGTCAACAAATAAGGCTGCCGAGGGCTCTGATTGGCTGACACATTTTGGACATCTCCTCTGCAACTGCTGCACAGAATTTCATGAAACTTTACAGGAAGGAAGTACTCAAGGTCCCCTACCAAGTTTGGGTTTTTTGTGCCGATCGGTCAACAAATATGGCCGCCGAGGGCTCTGATTGGCCGACACATTTTAGACATCTCCTCTGCAACTGCTGCAGAGAATTTCATGAAACTTTACAGGAAGGAAGTGCTCAAGGTCCCCTACCAAGTTTGGGTTTTATGTGCCGATCGGTCAACAAGTATGGCCGCCGAGGGCTCTGTTTGGCTAACACATTTTCAACATCTCTGCAACTGCTGCTCAGAATTTCATGAAACTTTACAGGAAGAAAGTACTCAAGGTCCTCTACCAAGATTGTGTATTTTGTGCTGATCGGTCAACAAATATGGCTGCCGAGGACTCTGATTGGCTGACACATTATCGAAATCTCCTCTGCAGCCATTGCACAGAATTTCACGAAAGCAAGCAAGTACTCAAGGTCCTCTGCCAAGTTTATGTTTTTCTTGTCGATAGGTCAACAAATATGGCTGTCAAGGGCTTTGATCTGTAGTAGTATTTTTGTGACTTTTAACCCTTTGTCTGCAACTCAGGTGAGCGATGTGGCCCCCTTGGGCCTCTTGTTTCTTTTCGCCGACCTGGTGTCTTAATCACATAGTTTACATCACTAATTTTACTCTCAATCTCATAAGGACCGAAATATCTAGCTTGCAAAGGATGACCAGGGATAGACAAAAATACAAGAACTTTATCGCCTGGTTTAGAAATCTGTTTCTAGCATCTTTGTCATACCATGTTTTCATTTTCATTTGTGATGTTTTGAGATATTTTCTTGAGCCAATTTGCAAGCATTATATAATTTCTCTTTGAAATTAGACACGTAGTCTAAGAGATTCAAATCGCTAGTCTCAGTCAACCATTTTTTTTTCAATTACTTCAATGGCCCCCTGACCGTATGCCCAAAAACAAGCTCAAAGGGACTGAACCCCAGGGACTCCTGAACTGCTTCTCGTGCAGCAAATAACACGAGGTGAACCCCTTCATCCCAGTCTTTTTGATACTGGTGACAATATGTTTTCATCATAGTTTTAAGGGTTTAATGAAAGCGATCAAGTGCCCCCTGGGACTCAGGATGGTACATAGAAGACTTATACTGCCTGATACCTAGCTCATGCAAAACCTGCTGAAACAACCCTGACATAAAATTCGAACCCTGATCTGACTGAATAGCCTTGGGAGCACCTACGAAACTGAAAAACTTTGTAAGGGCCTTAACTATGGTCTTTGCCTTAATATTCCTAAGAGGTATGGCTTCAGGAAACCTAGTCGAAGTACACATAATTGTCAGTAAGTACTGATTCCCTGACCTAGTCCTAGGCAAAGGACCTACACAATCAACTAACGCCCTACTAAAAGGTCCCTCAAAGGCTGGAATGGGTTGGAGGGGAGCAGGTGGTATAACTTGATTGGGTTTACCTACCACCCGACAATTATGACAAGACTTACAAAACTCAGACATAGCTTTTTTCAACTTAGGCCAGTAAAAGTGACTGAAAATCCTATTATAAGTCTTATTGAGTTAAAGAAGATCCTGACGACAATCTCAACAACACTCACAATAGAGCACAAAATTAAACATCGACGGACCCCTAGCAAGCTAGAGGTGGGACCAGGTGCCCGGGAGGAGTAAGCATCCCCTGTTGGCTAGCCGCACCCGCCGTCGATGTTTATGAAGCATGGAAATGAAAATGTAAAAAAATCATGCACTGTCTGACACCTAAATGACCTGCCATGGGTGTGTCGTGAGCTAAACTCATGATGTCCCCGCGATATGCTACTGGAACCACTATCTGGTGAACGACCCGCCACGCGTCATTAGGTGGTGCATCGGGTGGTCTCCATTTCCGCATAAGGATGCCATCTTGTATGTAGAAGCACTCTCCGACTTTGTCCGCTTCTTCTCGGGGAAGGACCCTCTTGCTTAGTCGGATGATCTCCGGATCTTTAGTGTGCTCGGAGATGAGCTGCTTACGGCTTAAAGCATCTGTACCCATGTCTAATGGCGGATGGGAATCATCACTAGGTACTGCCGGAGACTTGTCTACATGAGGTGGTACTGACGTCTCAGGTACGTTGTCATCAATGGTAGACATAAATGTGTCAGAAAGGTCTATATTTTTTTAGGGATGGTCCTCGTTAAGTGCAGGAGTACGCTCAGCCTCTTTTAGTCTGTTCCTGGCCATCGCCCTGGTTACTGCGCAGGCTGGGTACAAGTCGTCGTCTTCACCATCGGACACGACATCGGACGTAATTTTCGCACAAACAATCGGATCGACTACAACTTTGCCGCCAGCTAAATCGTTGCCAAGCAACAAGGAAATGCCTTGAACGGGAAGTGTAGGTCGAACACCTACGATAACAGGTCCAGTTATTAAGTCTGACTTCAAATAAATTTTATGAAGGGGAACATCAATGACGCCTAGCTCCACACCCTGTAATAAAACTGACCTACCAGTAAAAGTGTTCTCAGACAAAGGCAATGAATCCTCTAACAATAAAGTCTGGGCAGCACCAGTATCATTCAAAATCTGAACAGGCAACGCTTCGCTAGAATTACTTAGTGAAACAAATCCCTGTGACAAAAGGGGCTTATATAATGATCCTCCACAAAATCATCAGAACTGGACTTAGAGTTCTGAATCTCAGGAGTGTCAGAACAAATCTAATCTAAGGCTTTCCTATCATTTCTAACAGACGCACAGGCCTGTGGCTTAAGTTCGTTTTTCTTCTTAAGCTTCAAACACTCACC
Source organism: Pinctada imbricata (assembly GCA_033119305.1). NCBI lineage: Eukaryota > Metazoa > Mollusca > Bivalvia > Pterioida > Pteriidae > Pinctada > Pinctada imbricata. The sequence goes on from VSWD01000014.1 coordinate 44,860,709, forward strand.
AATAACGTGACCTTTTTTCTTACAATAATTGCATGTAGGAAGCGACCCCACCCCTGGGAATGCCTCAGAACGCTCGGACCTAGGACCGGACGTAGAACCACCTTGAGATGGTGACTGGGAATTAATGGACGACTGAGACTCTGAAAATCTGACGTTTTTGCACTATCGCTAGATTGAGATTTCGACACGAAATTTTTCTTATGAATGAAAGCATACGTATCAGACAAAACAGCGGCTTCTTCAAGAGTTTTAACATTTTTGTCTTCCAAATGAGTTCTTAATTCTTGGTGTTCACACTCTTTGAACTCTTCTATCAGAATGATTTGACGCAAATTGTCAAATGAATTGGAAATTTTCTTGGATCGAAACCACTGATCAAATAAATCTTCTTTTTCTCGAGCAAATTCAACATATGTTTGATTTTCAAACTTTTTGTTCTTTCTAAACTTTTGTCTGTACGCCTCAGGTACTAACTGATATGCTCTCAAAATCGTGTCCTTGACCTTGTCATAGTCTGAACTCTCAGCAATACTGAGCGCCGAGTACACTTCAGCCGCTTTGCCAATAAGTACGCTTTGTAATAAAGTTGGCCAAAAATCGCGTGGACACTTCAGATTGGCCGCGATTTTCTAAAATGTGGAAAAAATTTGTCCACGGACTTTTCTTGAAATTTTGGTACTAATCTGATGTTTTTGGCGGCGTCGAACTCAGACTTGACAGGCGAAGGAACATGACTTTCCTTAGCGCTTTTTTCTAACTTTAACTTTTCTTACTCAAACTGGAGTTCTTTCTCGTGCATACGTTCCTGTTTCTCTCTTTCTTCTTTTTCTCTTTCAAATTGTAAATGTCTTTCTTTTTCTTCTTTTTCAAATTATCTTTCTTTTTCTTCTTTTTCAAATTGTAATTGTTATTTCATTTTCTCTAATTCAAACTCAAATTTTGACATTTTGGTTTCGCTTGAAACAGGTTCAACAGGAAAATCGTATGACGAAAAGATTTCCTCAGCTAAAAGCTCTTCAGCCTAAATATTTCTAATTTCTTGCTTTCTCATAGAAGATTTTCACACCTAACTTAGAGTGAAGGCCTAAACCAATCAAATTATCTTTCTTCAATGATTCGAACTCTTGTAAAGTCGGCGATTTCAAATATTCAGTGACCGAAAATACCATGAATGATTTCTGCTGGCAAAAGCTTTTCTTTTTTAAAAGAACTTTACGTAAAGTGCAAACATGCAGAGATTACTATCCCGGACGAGCCCCCAATTCTGTTACGGATCAGAATACCCCAAAACGCCAGCATAAATTAGACAAAGACTGAATATAAATTAACAAGTTTAATTATGTACAAAATATATATATCGAAAATGATTACAACTTACAAAACAATGTCCGGATCAAAGTGTCCGTTACGGTCCACATAGTCTATCGAATATATGGTTTCCCGTCATCACATACGTTCTCGAAAGCTCGGTGTCAAAACGTTGTTAAATGGATTAAAGTCTCAACAAATAAAGTTTCCCAGTATATCGAATTGATGAATGAATCGTGTCTACGAATGTGTACGAATGCCCCCTCAACACAGTTCCTCGGAGGTATTTATACTTAATACCTATTAATTTACCAGAAGCTTCTGGAACAATGACTCATAACCAGGTGACAAATGATTTTTCAATAGAGTAAATTCTAGAAATCACAGTCATGTGATGATAATGATGTAACAAAGAACATACTGGAATATTCTCTAATGAAATAAACATGATATAGTAAAATCTAGAAAGAATTATTACGAAATCATTAAATAACATGACTAAGTACAAGTGTACCTACACATAAAGTAAAACAATGATACATGACCCACAACAATAGATGAACGTATTATTCAAAATTCTATCTTCTAATGCTAGGTTTACACTTAGCCACGATGCCCTACGATGTCTACGATTGAGCAAAATCGTGGAGCTCCACGATTCTTTAAATAAAATTGGTCTTCGCACGCTCTCCGACGCTCCATCACGCTCTGATACGCGCTGTCGCGATTTGTTACGATTGTAGATAAGATCTGTTACGATTTGCATCCCGTTCTCTCAAGCTTCGTTACGCTCCCTTACGATTACCAAGATGAGCTATTACGCTTTGCCACGCTCTATCACGGTTCTCTACGCTTATCAAGTTTTGTTGCGATCTGTTACGATGCAGGACTACGATTTGCCGCGATTTAACACGATTTGATATGAAATCGACAACCAGTTTCAATACCACTTGCAATATCCGAACAAGATTAAGCTTAATATCAAGGAGATGAATTTTTATATCGCAAAACGCAGGAAATGGCATTGATGAACCTTATTTGATCTTTCTTTTTTACGATTATTAAAGTTAACATTTTTTCTTGAGCAATTCAAATCTTTGATTGCGTGTATATATTTAACTCGTTCGAAGACAATTAATGCAACACCTCACTGATTATCAAGACTTCTTTTCTTAGTCTTCTTCATATGTTAGAAATTGTTGCGGATGTTAAAAATACTTTTAATCCATCAAAAACGGGTTGTCTTATTATAATTTTTATTATAGAAATATTGGAATCGCAACGTATCTTGTAGATCGAAGACTGAATCGTGGAAACCGTAACAAATCGTCAAAGAGCGTGCGTGAAATCGTAGTGGACCGTAGGAGAACGTGTTTCACCAAGATCTCCTACGATCGCATATTACGATCTGCTGCGCTTTGTCAAGATCTGTTACGCTCTACTACGCTCCATCACGTTCACTACGCTCTCCTACGCTCTCTCACGATGTAAGGATCATTTGGGACAATCGTAGCAAATTTTTTGAGAATCAAAAATTTTGCCACGATCTCTGCGATCTCCTACGATCATCACGATTCCACCACGCTCTCTTACGATCGTCACGATTTGACCCCACGCTCTCCTACGATCTCTACGATTCACCTCAATCGGGGCAATCGGGGCGATCGTGGCTAAGTGTAAACCTAGCATTAAGGATTTGCATGACAAAAACAAATCTTTATTTACCTGAAGTTTCTTGTCTTACATTACGTTAAGCATATGTACTACTTGATGAATCTAAAGAATGTAATATGACCAAAAGTGTGAAAGTTATTATGTCCAAGAACGTACGGTAACCAAAAGAGTTAGAAGGATGGGTTGGATATGATGCTACAGGACCCATGTTTTAGAAATTTCAAGAAATCTGGATAACAAATTTTTGAATGCGTTGAAGAAACGTTTAAACGAAATTGATCGAACTTGACTACATGTGACCTCGGGGACTCCTGCTCCACCAGCAGTGTCACTCACCACGTGGTACAAATGTTAAACGTCTTCAAATTTAAGAGGCATCATTTAAGAACAGATAAATTTGCAGCATGGACCAGACATTAACGTTTAGGGTACTAATCTCTCGTCAGTGATCCTCAATCTAACCAATGTAATATGGCAAAATAGTGTGAAAGTTATTATATCCAAGAAAGTACCGAAAGACGCAGCAGGATGGGTGGGATATGATGCTTCAGGACCCACGTTTTAGAAATTTCAAGAAACTTTGTGACAGAAATTTATGCTGCAAATTTATCTGTTCTTAAATGATGCCTCGTATATGTTATTTTCAATGCTTTCTTTCTTGAAAACGCAGTCTTCAACGTTAGTCGTAATCGAAAACCTTACGGAGAAGACTTGTTTTGTTGAATTTGCACTGTTCATCTTTTATTACGTCTTGCAAAGCTCACATTTAAGGAGGTATTGAACACTTGGACGCCAAATTAAATTTTTCTAAAAATTTCTGAAATTATATCTGTCCTTGACTATACAAACTTACATTTGATTCTATCCACAGGAAAATTTTCTACGAGACTTTAAAATATGCATGAATCGACGTTTTCGTGAATTTTTTGATGACGTCATAATATTGAAAGTGTCATTCCAGTTCTCGTAAAGCTATTGGAAATTAATTTTGATTTAACTTCCAAAATATCCATAAATATATTGCACTTACATATGGAAAAGATCAAATAAATTGTGTTTTAAACACAGGCAGGATACTTGAATAAAAGATGACACTGTCGCTAATCAAAATTATCAAGAATGTCCAAGGATGATTTCATGATTAAATGGGAAAAATTGAATTTAGGATTAAAATATTACAAGGCTTTATATTTTCCTATTTTTTCTTCCAAAATCGTCCATTTTCAATGAAGTGACATCCGCTATCCTGAAACGTAAATTTTGTAAACGAATACACTGTGATGTACATTTAATTTTCTATTTCATACATGCAAAGTTTCAATGCAATACGTCCAGTGATAATGTTTTTATTGCATTTTGAATGCGAAGGTTTGTGACGCAATTTTCCCCGATAACGTCGAAATGACGTCGTGGTTTGCTCATGGATAAAACTCCCAAAGTCCTAAATTTCGAAAATCGCCATAATTTCTTCAAAATGACGCCGGAAATTATTCAAACTTTATCAGGATACTCAAATGCGTATATCGATCAGAGTATCAAATGTTTTAAGGGAGTTAAGACTGTACTTTTCCTAGGAAGTGAGAAAACAAATAATGCCGCCGCCATCTTGGTGTTCAAACCCTCCTAAAGAGACAAATTATGATAGATTATTTCAAAGGATGCCATTTGTCTATTGGTCATAGAGAATGGAAGCTATTTTATACTGTTCTTTCTTACTGTATATTATGCTGTTTGATTTCTTTTTACATGAAGTTGGTTGCTTTATTATCCTACTTTCCATTGTCGTGATATGCTCCGCCTTAATTAAGAAAAGGAAAAGCATAATTTCATAGTATATGGAAAGGTTAGAAGTACTTATAATTCATCGTTGTCACTCATAGTATCCATAAAAGTTTGAATTGATAGGTTAAGCAAGCCGGGAAATAGCTCCACTCACATACGTTGTAAGACAAAGCATTCTAGGAAGATATACCGGATTCAAACCAATAGTTTCACACATTCTCAACTTGTCATACAAACTATATAGGCGTGTTTCCCTAGTTCGAACAATATACATAAAAAATAAAGTTATTTGATTACACGACATCTAAATTCGATAAGATGAGAACAATGATGAAATATGACTTCATAAAACAATATAGATACCCCCTCTATTTTAAGTTCGGATCAACATTCATACACAGGGAGGTACCGCTGGCCCAACGTCGACCGATGTAACAATGTACTGGTTACAGGTAATATCTTTGTGTTGTGTTTTTCAAGAAAAGAGACTTGCACAACTGAAATCGTCAATTCGGTGTGACAGAGACATAAGCGGATCATTGGAACAGGTGTAAACTAGACTAAACGGAGAGAAATCTCATGACACAGGATGGACGATTGACGTTTTCTCCTACATAAGACTCTTCACCGAATTTTGAATTCGATTCCGGAGTGATAGCATAGACTTTCCCCGCATAGAATTCACCCCGATAAACGGGCCTGGGCCCATCTTTCCCTCCGGAAAAATGGGACCGAGCCAAATTTTCCGCTAGGAAAAACCTACCAAGCCCAACTTTCCCCGTAGGAAAAAGCGCCTATGTATAGAATCTACCCCTGAATGACAATAAGCTTCCCTCCCCCTTTTCTTGAGTAGAGCTGATAACCCGTTATAGGTGGAATACTAAAATTCAACCAGATGATTAATCGAACGAGATTAATAGAGAAATATTCAAAATGTGCCATTCTGTTTTGGATTTATCATGAAAATTTTGATATTATTCAAATTTCTATCAAATTGTTTCGAAAAACTATTCCTTTTTTCCAGAATGACTCAGGCTTTCTCTAGTATATCGGAATTCAACAAGGAAAGATCTTATTTTATTATTTCAATTTTTGGATTCTTTTAGTGAATTTTTCAATGCTATAGATATGGGAATGTTTTCTGTGCCCTTGAGGGTTATTAGCATAAATCCAAACAGTGACAAAAAATTGTTTGCTTTTCCATATCGGCTAATGATAGTATTATTATGATTACATTATTTTGATTTTTAGATTTCAAAAAATACTAATTATTTGAATAAAAACGAAATAAAGGAGAGGATCTCCAACAACACCAGGTAGCAGCACCCACAGCAAAACCCCAAAACACCCAATGCAAAAACGCAGAGCAGACAATCACAGACAGAGACGCAAAAGGGACAAGGAACGTCAACGCACAACACAGAAACATCAAACACAAAGGACTACACATAAATTTGAGTTTGGATACATATCTGTCTAATATGAATTTTGAAATCATCTTTAATAGCATTTTCCATTCATGGCAAATGTTAAAATTATTGCTTTTGTGAAAGCATTTCTATATAATTTGATTTTTTTGTCTTTAATTATGATTCTTGAGTCTAAAGATTAAGGAAGGAGAGGTGATTATTTTGAAAATGTCGACATCTATTCTGCAATCAGCACAGAATTCGATTAAAATAAGAAGGATGAAAGAACCTCGAAACTTTCTCTTTACACGATTTTTTTTCTAATGGGCCTTTGAGATACAGAAAATTAGACTTGTTAACTTATAATTCTTTATATTAATAGGGCAACACATTGAGCATACGTAAACTCATTCTTTGAAGATTGTTGTACATTTTGCTAAATTTGACCATCAGAACGGTCCCTTTGTGTAGGAACTTGTCATATATACATGTAGAGCTGGTCGAGCTGCAGACTTAGAAATGCCCAGAGTAAACATCTAATAAACTTTTATTTCATACAAGTATAAAAAAATACGCTACATCTTTCGAGAATTAAAAACATTGTCTCGTTCAAGCATAATGCAATGGAAAAATAATTTCTGAAAATTAATATGAAGTTAGCGAACAAAAATTATCGTTTCCGTACTTAAAGTGTGTATGATAATTTGTGTTCACTTACGTTTATAGCATTCTACTTCTTCGGAGCTCTTTTCAGAGAAATTTGGCTTTGAAATTAAATACATTTTTTCAAGAACTTCGGGTACCTTAAATAAAAAAAAAAATTATAAATTCCAATCTTTATTAATTTTTCTATTTAAAAAATTCAACTTTCTCGCCTCTTACAGGCTTCCACGTATGCTATTTTACTTTCTTTACACTAATATCCTAATAGGAATGAGGAACTTTGAAAGTTACGGTAGAAATTTCGGATTTTTTTGTGGGGGAAATTCTATCCTGGGACGGTTTTTGCTCCATGGGGGAAATTCTATACTGACAGCCTTTCAAAGAGGAAGGAATATATTGGGGCGGTTTTCTCTGTTAGGGGGAAAGATGGACCCGAAGATCTATGCGGGGAAAATTCCATGCAACAACACCGGGACATTAGAGTTAATTGCGAAAGCGAGCTTAATACCACTACGATTACCCTCCCATGTGAAACACACGTTTTAATCCCCGGTCACACTGCACTCCACGTCCAATGAGTTAAAGAAGATCCTGACGATAATCTCAACAGCACCCACAATAGAGCATCAAATTGAGCATTGACGGACCCCTAGCAAGATAGAGGTGGGATCAGGTGCCCGGGAGGAGTAAGCATCCCCTGTTGGCTAGCCGCACCCACCGTCGATGTTCATGCACGAAAATGAAAACAATATATGAAATACATGCACTGTCTGAGGTAATGTCTATATAGAAAGTGCTATGCATGGCGACCTTGTCAGGGAAAATATTTAAAACAATTACTGTCAAACCCCTCGCGGGGAACTTTTTTACGAGCTCCACACGGCAAAGGACATAAGTGTGACGCAAATGAGTTAAAAAAAATCCTGACGATAATCTCAACAGCACTCACGTTCACAATCACGTTCAAAATTCATTCCCCGTACACAGTTATTGCAAAACTTACCACGTACGCAACGTCCATAAGATTTTTGAATTGGACGTGGAGTGCAGTGTGACCGGGGCTAAGGTCGATGTACAAAGTTTAACGTTATACATGTACATGTGTATACATATGATGTAAGCCAATTCTCGTAACCGTGCTTGTTACGCGTGTCGACATTCTCCTTTCAGTTTGTTGGTATTGATATCTTAATTTTTTCTACAGGTTTTCTTGCAATGTTTTCTATATCGTGGTATGCGATGAAGTCTTGCAAGTAAGTATTATTCGATTGTATGTTTTTGGGTGCAAAATTCACGTTTATAATCTGGCTTTGACGCCAACCGCATCCGGGTTAAAGATATTTTATAACTGTCCTCATAGCACGTAGATTAAACTTTCGTAGTTCTGTGTGTGCCATACTGATAATTTCATTTTCAGAAATATTCACCAATTTTCGTAGATTTTATGACAAAGATCGTTCCCAACAATAGGATTATACTAGTTTACAAGACAAAAGTTGAATATTAATGAATGAAATACAGTCCATACAACGTTATTTTTGTCAATTTAATCGTATCGTATCCTGCGTTTATCGTATCGTATCATGCGTGTATCGTATCGTATCGTATCGTATCGTGCGTTTATAATTTCGTTTAACGTGTATCATATCGTATCTTATCCTATCGTGTATCATGAATCCTATCGTATCGTGCAACGTGTAACGTATATCCTATCGTATCAGGTAGCTAATCAAATCGTCGGAATTTCTTTTCCGTTTATCTTGTTTATATTCGGATTGTTTTGATCTCGTTATGGATTCTTTAGTGAAAGCATGCATTGTTGAGGAACAATAAATATACCTATTACATGTATATACTTCGTTATACTTAATTTAACTGTAATGGAGGATAAAAAAACTCAAAGGTAGGTGTAGAGTAGCCGGTAAAGTAACTTGACCGAGACCGATCGATGCCTTTAAATGTTACCTGGTCAATGAACATATGATGTATCCTTCTGTCAAAATAACATCAGTGCTATTGCATTCATGTACATGCAAATCAATTAAAATACATTTATTTTGTTTTACTTCATGCAGTCAATTCGCCTCGCTTGATTAATAATGTGCCCTGCCAATTAGATCACTGTTTTTTTTATTACTTCTTGGCGACATGGGTAGAGTGAATGAAAATGATAGATTCCAAATCACGGCTTTGATATACGAAAAAAAAAAAATTGTGTGTTTTTTAACTAAACGAATACTATTTATTATCATACAAATATTAACAATGAACGTACATAACTCACACATTTTATTTCCTATCGTATCGTGCACAGTTGATTTGTTTGCTTTATCGTGTTTATGCGCTGTACGATGAAAGCTAATGCACATTATTTAACGTTTATTCTATCGTGTCGTGCATAATGTACATCTTCTAACGTGTTTTATTTCGTATCATGCATCGCCTAACGTGTATCATTTCGTATCGTGCATCGTGTAACGTGTATCCTTTCGTATCGTGTATCGTGCATCGTATCGTATCCATTCGTATCGTTTCCTACCGTGTATGAGGTACATTTTTTTTGTATATCGTGTTCGTTCGTGTATCTTATCGTATCATGCGTGTATCTTATCGTATCATGCGTGTATCACATCGTATCATGTATCTTGTAAAAAATAACGTTGTATGGTCTGTAGCAATCCAAGGAATGCTTGTGTCGCATGCGAGCGCCTTATTGCATAATAATTGGAATATGTCAAGGTCGCTAGGTATGACTTATTGTATCAGTAGGAAAGTCTTGTCAAATGAAATTCATATGCGAAATATCAGACCAATTGAGAAATATGGTCATTTTCAAATTTTCAGAAAGGAATTTCAATCATCTTAGTTCACTGGGTCAAATTTTAAATACACATGTTAAACATTAAAGCCCTGTCACTTATGGCCCACCTCATTTTTTAAAATAGGTCAAATATCTTAGTAAAGGTCATTAGACCAAAAGGGAAAATGTCTCACCATAAGGAATACACAAGTGAAATATCAAAGCCCTATCACGTAGCAATCTTTAGGTATAGTCGTTTTTCATTTTATTTTTGAAATGTAGGTCAATTATCTAGGTCAAAGTCACTAAGTCAATAATTATGGTGTATGTGAAATGGTCATGTCTCAAGGAATACACATGTGACTTAGCAAAGCCCTATCACTTACCAATCAAAAATGATGGCGTGTGACACCCAAAGTTTGACGGACAGACAGACGAACAACGGACAAAGAGATCCTAAAGTGTCGCTGTGCTTCGCAAACGACACAAAAACTGCATTTTGATTTTGAAAGCCTGTATAAAATCATTGCATGCAATAAGTGAACTGCAGGTAGATACCGGCTAAAAGTAACGACATCTCCAACAAGTTCAATGATTACTTTAGGAGCTTTTTTTTCGCATAGCAGCACTAAGGGATAACTTTGTCCCTTATCCGTCCGTCCGTCCGTTCGTCTGTCTGTCTGTCAGTCACACTTTTGGCGTCATAGTCCATAACTTTTGATGGATGAGTGATAGGGCTTAGATATTTCACTTGTGTATTCCATGAGACAAGACCTAGTGACCTTGACCTACATATTTGACCTACTGTTACAAAAGTTAAGATTGGCTATATCTTTTGATTGGTAAGTGATAGGGCTTTGATATTTCACTTGTGTTTTCCTTGTTACGAGTCCTTCTTACACTTACCATAATGTTTGACCTTTTGACCTTTACCTAGATATTTGACCTACTTTAGAGAAAAAGTTAAGATTCGCTACATCTTTTGATTGGAATGCCTTAAGGCTTTGATATTTCACATGAGTATTCCTTGTATCAAGACCTTTCTATACATATCATGATTCATGACCTATTGACCTACATATTTGACCCTCTTTTCAAAAAGATTAAGATTGTGTATATATCTTTTGATTAGTAAGTGATAGGGCTATGACAGTGCACTTGTGTATTCCTTGTAACACGACCTCTCTAAATATACCATAATATATGACTTTGTGACCCTGACCTTTATTTGACCTTCCTATCTAAGAAATTAAGATTTTATATATCTTTTGATTGGTAGGCGATAGGGCTTTAATATATCACACATGAATTTCTTATGATCTTATGAGACCTTAGTTTTGTTACCAAAATCTTTACGTAATGACCTTGACCTAGATTATTGTCACTCTTTTCTCAAAATTGAGATTGAACATATCTTTTGATTGGTGAAAAAGAGGTCTGATAATTCACATATGAATTTCATTCGACAAAACTTTTCTACTGATACCAATAAAATCCACTTTCTAGAAAAAGGCGCTTCGCAGGCGACACAGGCATTCCTTGAATTGCTATTTTTGCACTTTTCTAATTAACATTATTCGTATTTTTATGCCCCCGGAATCACAGATTCGGGGGCATATGGTGTTTGGCCTGTCCGTCTGTTTGTCCGAAAAAAAAAACTTTAACATTGGGCAAAACTTTTGAATGGAAGGTGATAGAGCTTTCATATTTCACATGTGTATTCCTTGTGACAAGACCTTTCCATTGATACCAAAATGTTTGACCTCTTGACCTTGACCTTTGACCTACTTTTCAAAAACTTCAACATTAGGTTTAACTTTTGAATGGAAGGTGATAAAGCTTTCATATTTCACATGTGTATTCCTTGTGACAAGACATTTCCAATGATACCAAAATTTTTAACCTCCTAACCTTGACCTTTGACCTACTTTTCAAAAACTTTAACACTGGGCATAACTTTTAACTGGAAGGTGATAGAGCTTTCATATTTCACATGTGTATTCCTTGTGACAAGACCTCTCCATTGAAACAAAACAGGTTTTATTAACTAATTGATGTCCTTGCTTCTTTCCTTGAGAGGCATTCAAAGTGCATCATTTGCAAAATACTTTACCTTGAAAATTGTATTGAAAAGCTTATATATTTTAGTGTAACATTATATCAAAGAAAATGTTATACTTTAGGGTCCATTAACTATGTATTTATAGATGTTTTCATTAAACAGAACGTTCTCGTCTTGCTACCTGTACTGGGATGCCTGCTGTATTTAATTATCCTGTCCATAAGGAACTTTATTATCGCTTTATCAAAGCTGTTACACAAGAAATACAGAACTGTGAGTAATATATATCTTCGTGTTTAGATTTCTTGAAAATCAGATACTAATACCCACTTGCCTTTTATGATGGATGTTAGAAAAGAAAGACAAAAGTACGGAAGACCGTTAGTGCAAACCAAACAAACATTTTCCAGAACAGAAAAATATATTCGGGAACAGAAAAATATTTTCTAGAACAGAAGAATATTTTCGAGATAAAAAGTTATTATACAGAACAGAAAAATATATCCGAGGACAGAAAAATATACTCGAGGACAGAAAAATATATTAGAGAATAGAAAAATATTTCCCAGAACAGAAAAATAAATTCAGTACAAGCCTTCAGTGGCGTACCTAATGGCAAGCGAAGATTAACCGAAACATTCCAGAAGTCTTACATAACCAATCGCAACGTCGATGATATAAAACAATGCAATAAATTAAAAATTTATCTGCTAATTAAGTTTCTTGCAATGGGAGGTTTGAGAAAAAAGGACCCATGTTGTACATTTTGGGAGTACCTGATAGCCATGCTAGTCTCATCAAAAGGACCCGACAATTTGTGTTTAAAAAATATTATTAATTTTTTTAAAATCTAAAGCAATTTTGATAATCATTCGGGAAACACAGAATCAAATATCAAAGTTGATTTGGAATAAAGAAAATAGATGATAAAAAAAAAACAAAAAAAACACACACACACAGGTTGTCGGGTCCTTTTGATAAGACTAGCGTGGCTGCTAAGTTCCCCAAAATATACAACATGGGCCTTTTGATGAGACTTGCGTGGCTGTTAGATGGCCACAGATGTACGCAGAGGAGATTCATGCACATGAGTTTTTCAGCATACTCAAAGCAAATGGGGGATATTCTTTGTCTCCGCAAGGCAGTTAGAATTGATGAATATACCCCCTACTTCTGGAGATAATCTAGTTTCTATTAATCAGACATGGAAAAAGTGCCTATATATATATTATACCGTTGCCACCCTTTGGATAATTCATTACTATTACTTTTTTTCTCTATTCCTGAAAATATTTTTATTCGAAATAATTTTCTATCATCGAGACCCGACATACATCATATAACGTCGTTGCGAAATCCAGTTCAGATTGAGAGGGGGTGGGGGACAGAAACCAATGGAAACTGCAAATATGCGTATTTTTTCTGTTTTATGTATATTTTTTATTTGGCATTATTTATTTATCCGTGAATGTTATTCATAAAAGGATTAAGCTTAAGATGTGTTTGGTTTTTTTGGGGGGGGGGGGGGGGGGGGGGGGGGGGGTTACAGTCACTGTCTCCGCCAGGGAGTTTTTTTAAATACCCCCTACTTCTTGTGATAATCTACAACTATCAATCAGAGATATAAAACAGGTCCGTGATGAGCCTAGAAATAATGTCAAGTCATTTGATATATGCCATGTTAGCGCTTTTAAAGTTCCATCAAAGAAACATTATCTACGGAGTTGGGTGAAGCTAAGGCCAAGGGCGAATCTAGATGATGGTCGGAGGAGGTGGGATCAGAGCCCCCTTGAACATGAATAAACATCAAAGAAGTACCTATTCGTTAAAGAGTACTGATTTGTTTTCTTTTAATGCATTATATATACACTATATACATTATCAAAGTCAAGGGCCGGAACACACACTCCCTTGCATCTTTTTTTATTTCTAGATCCCCCGTGGCAAGCTTAACAATCTTTAAGTTATGGCCTCCACCTCGGCATCGTAGACAGTGCCATTGGTTAATTTTGACTTCTGAACTCTTCTCCTGCCTTTAGGTACGCCACTGAAGGCTTGCCATGAATTTAAATTTCTGATAAGGGAAATATTTTTTTCTCGAATATATTTTTCTGTTCCCGAATACATTTTTCTGTTCTCTGATACATTTTTGTTCTCGTATATATTTGTCTTTTTTTCTAATATATTTTCCTGTTCCCGAATTTATTTTTCTGTTCTGGAAAATATTTTTTGGTTTGCACCGACAGGCATCCATACAACAGGGCTCCATATATAATCTTGTTTTTTTGTACGTTCTTCGAGACCTATGGGTAATCGGAAAAGTTGTAGAGTTGAGCGCAGGTAATCCAGGATAACTACAACTTCTAGCTGCTATTTTCGTGGCAGATTGCCGTCCTAAGTCAGCACCGGTTGCCCATTGGTCTCGTTTGTTTATGTGTAGTTCTTTGTATTTGATGTTTCTGTGTTGGTGTTCCTTGTCCCTTTTGCGTCTCTTCCTGTGCTTTTCTGCTCTGTGTTTTTGCATTGGGTGTTCTGGGGTTTTGCTGTGGGTGCTGCAACCTGGTGTTGTTGGAGATCGCCTCCTTCAACACAATTTCTTCATGAAACGTTTCCATCATTCAGAAAATGTTTCATTCATATTCAGTCTTAGATATATAGCTGGAGCACTGATATTTTTTAAAGCATCAATTGCCCTTTCATTCAGTCATTTCATAGTTATTGATCGAGCAAATCATGAATTAACAAGTCATGTTATTAATTGACTACAATACCTGATCTTTCAATAGACCTTAAATTTATGATGAGGTTAAGAAAGGTTAATAAAGGTAAAAAATCGGACGAATTACCATTTGAAATACATAAATACACAGAAGGCATCCTGTTTTATTCAAGCTTGTGTTCCTTTTTGTATTTTCAACTAAAAATTGTTTCTTTTATATTTTGATGAAAGAAATTAAAGTATGGTTGGATCAACAAAGAAAAAGTTAAAAGTTAATTGTTGACTGCAACCATACTTGTGTTTTTCATCTTTGTTTTTGCAAAATTCGTCAACTAATACTCGATTCATTACTTGAGTCGTTTTATACCTTTCTTGAACTCAAAAATCGTTCATACATGTATGGCCTAATACTTGAAATAGTTCTTTAGATAGATAAAGAAGATAGATATTCATTCGATCCAATCTCAATTTTAAATCTAATGGAATAAGGTTCAATGTCTCTTTTTTTCAGATGCATTGTTTAAGATTTATAGAGAGAACTGTATTATGGTCCTACAATGCAGAAAAGGAGGACAGTGGAATTGAAATGTTTTCATCGAGAAGAAATCGTCTATATGTCCGTGCACTACTTTCAAATAAGCTACAGCTACAGGGAGGGAACAGTACTGAAAGGTTACTCACCTTAAATCATTCTAGGTTTTAATGCAGAAATAATTTGTTCATGAAAAAATTCATAGCGTGACAACAAAAGATATTCTCATAAATCATAAATATTAAAATGGTAGATATGCTATAATTTAACGCATTATAAGTGCATCTGAACAAATAATATCTTGTAATATAATGAGAGGAAATGAAATGACTTATTGTGTATTAAGCATACCAATCATATCCGAATCATTTTCCAAAATCATGAAAAAAAATTTGATCACGAAAATATACAAGAACACTGCATTTCACGTATTATCTTCTCATATAACAAATGTGTTTTAGTCATTTCATCCTAACATATCGTTGAAATTAAAGGAAGTTACATTGTAATATTCTAGCTCTCTATCTGATTTGATTAATTCTACAGTAATGATACAACAATTTTGGAATCGCACAAACTTTACGAAACAGATACACAAAATTTAAGACCAATTATCTGTTACCACCAAAATTCTGGCGCCACGGCATGTAATGAATTTTCATGATTTTCTGCATATTGGGTAAATATCATGTCCTAATTGTAAAAATTAAGGTTTCCAGTCAATGTGAGTACCGGTTGCCATGGCAACGAGATCAGTCTCTTTAACATTCTTTTAGATACTTCGTTGCCATGGATGCCATTGTAGAAGATATTTCATTTTCGTACCTTTTGGGCATCGTTACCTCTTTTCTTGCCAAATGCATTCAGTTTTGATAGGTATTACAGGACGCTTACTGTGCCCAGCCAAAATAAGTAAAATTCAAGTCAAAAATGAAGGTTAACTTAGGGGTCATTTTCATGTGATTTTTATCGTTTTCAGAGTCTATTATCACTAAATGCAGACCTCTTCGAGACCTATGATGAGTAATTATGAAAAGTAATATCCCTGAAAAATATAATGAAAGAAAATCGAATTTGGGATCTTTGAGCTCTTTATCTCAGTTTTGACGTCAAAAACCGTTGCTTTGGCAACTTAAAGCATTAAGGCTTGAATATAGTACATTTTAAAATTAATTTAACTCCTTATTAATACTACTTATGACCGTGAAAATGTAAAAATGAACTGATAAGACTTTTTTATTTGATTTTGTATCATTGAAAATTTCCAAGGTCATTTACTTGAAATTCAAGGTCATTTCTGAACTTAGACTAAAAAAATCAATATTTATAAATTTGTGGCATTTTCTTTTTGAATTTTATTTTGAAAAATGATGGGATTAAAAAGAAATTCACTGATTTTGTTGACTTTTTGTTTCCGAGTATAAAACGTTTGTTCAGACGAAAAAACTAAGACTTTTAAATTTCATGCTCTTTATTTTTGATATCCACACCTCAATTTCAGAAGGTCAAAAAATTGATTTAACTCTTAAAGTTATCCCAAGAAATACTTATAATACCCATTATTTTGTTGCATATAGCCGATTAAGTTGTCTCAAAAGGCTTACTCTAATTTTGATCCTTTTTTATACACCCGTCATTTGACGGGACGTATTATGGTATGGTGAAGTCCGTCCGTCTGTCCGTCTGTCCGTCTGTCCGTCCGTCCGTCTGTCCGTCTGTCCGTCCGCCTATGGAACGCAATAACTTGAATACGCGTCAACGGATTTTTATGAAATTTATACATAGTGATCAGACTGTGGAGAGGAAACCGCCTTTCGATTTTCAGGTTTATCTGATTTGTCGTTACAGAGTTATGGGACTTAGATTTTTAAAATACAGTGAAAATATACTAAAATATTTAAAAATTATTTAAAAATCTATTTCTGGTCGAAATGTTTTGAAATTTGGTATACTTCAAGTAGAAAGGATATTCTTTGACATATGTAACGGGTTTTTAATTTTTTTGTCGCATAACCGAGATATTGTGTGTAATAGGAAGGGGGGTGGGTTATATGCACATACATTTTAAGCTAAGGGCAAAATATAGGCGCATGGAACGCAATAACTTGAATATGCGTCAACGGATTTTCATGATATTCATACATTATGATTGGACTGTAGAGAGGAAGCCGCCTTTCGATTTTCAAGTTTATTCGATATGTCGTTACAGAGTTATGGGACTTAGATTTTTAAAATACAGTGAAAACATACTGAAATATTTAAAAATTATTTAAAAATCTATTTCTGGTCGAAATGTTTTGAAATTTTGTATACTTCAAGTAGAAAGGATGTTCTTTCATATATATAACGGGTCTTCAATTTTTTTGTCGCATAATCGAGATATTGTGTGTAATAGGAAGGGGGGAGGGGTGGGTTATATGCACATACATGTTAAGCTAAGGGCAAAATATAGGCGCATGGAACGCAATAACTTGAATATGCGTCAACCGATTTTCATGATATTCATACATTTTGATTGGACTGTGGAGAGGAAGCCGCCTTTCAATTTTCAGGTTCATTCGATATGTCGTTACAGAGTTATGGGACTTAGACATTTTAAAATACAGTGAAAATATACTAAAATAGTTAAAAATTATTTAAAAATCTATTTCTGGTCGAAATGTTTTGAAATTTTGTATACTTAAGGTAGAAAGGATGCTCTTTTACATATATAACGGGTTTTTAATTTTTTGGTCGCATAAGCGAGATATTGTGTGTAATAGGAAGGGGGGGGGGTTATATGCACATACATGTTAAGCTATGGGCAAAATATAGGCGCATGGAACGCAATAACTTGAATATGCGTCAACGGATTTTCATGATATTCATACATTTTGATTGGACTGTGGAGAGGAAGCCGCCTTTCGATTTTCAGGTTCATTCGAAATGTCGTTACAGAGTTATGGGACTTAGATATTTTAAAATACAGTGAAAATATACTAAAATAGTTAAAAATTATTTAAAAATCTATTTCTGGTTGAAATGTTTTGAAATTTTGTATACTTCAAGTAGAAAGGATGTTCTTTCACATATATAACGGGTTCTTGAATTTTTTGTCACATAATCCAGAAATTATGTGTAATGGGGGGGGGGGGGGGGGTTATATGCACATACATGTTAAGCTAAGGGCAAAATATAGGTGCATGGAACGCAATAACTTGAATATGTGTCAACAGATTTTCATGATATTTGTACATTTTGATCAGACTTTGAAGAGGAAGCCGCCTTTCGATTTTAAGGTTCATCCAGTTTGTCCTTATGGAGTTATGGGACTTAGATATTTTGGTGTTGTGAAAAAAATCCCAACGGGCGTATCTTGCTGCATAAGCGTAGGATTTATTTCTACAAAAAATCACAATTTTGGAAAAATCTGCTCAGTTACAATTCAGTGACCTTAAAAATACAACGCATGACCTTGAACAAGTATCACTGATTTGTCTCCAGTAGATATATGAACAAGATTTTGTTTTCATATCATACATGGACAGTTCAAAATAGACTCATAAAACACCTTATATAGTAAAACGTTGTCCTAAATGTTGCCATAGTTACCATATTAAATGAAGTTTCCTGCAAAAAAGGTACAAGATCCCAACCAACTTTTTACATTTTCTTGTAGTTAAGGTACTATGTATATTGAATATATAAAAGAAAAATACACAAAAACAAGCAAAAAAGGGGCTCTTTTGAGCCACAAAATGAAGAATTTGAAACCTTATTTATGCACTCTTTTTGAGTCATAGCAATAAAGTGTGAAAAACATTTCATATACATATATTCATAACAAAGAGGATTGAAAGAAAAAAATTGCGGTTATTGCAATTCGTAAATGTACCCATTTCCATGGCAACAAAGGTCATAAACACGCTAAGTCATATGAAATTTCCTAATGCTTCAAACTTTAGAGATGGTTACCATGGCAACGACACCCTTTTTCAACATATGAAAGATAATTTTCATCTTAGCACTCCATAATAAACTTCCAAACCAAAAATCGCTAGAATCTATGACATGCCGTGCCAACATGTCAGTTAATTTTTTTGGTTCTTACAGAGAATTGCTCTTAAATAATCAAAATAGAGGGCGTTACTAAATTGGATTTGGTCTGTCTAAAAATCACTTTGGCTTGAATAAGTAAAGTTATGAGTGGGAACACTTCAAATTTCTACATAAGAAGAGAGATAACAGGTTCCAAGGGAAGGTAGAAAAAATTCTATGTCGGCTTGAAATATAAGGAATTACTCATTTTTCATTCCAGTCAAAACCTGCACAATATCATATTTCCGATTTCCTCTATCAAGGTTTCAAGTATCAAGTATTATTCACTTGGATGCTCCTCCTTATGATATATTGTCTCGCTTTTATTCAAGCTAGAATTTTTTAAAAATGTTGATAGATTGTTCTACATGTTCTTACTTTATATTAATAAAGTCTCAATATAAAAGAACAGTTACTGAAAAATATGGCTGATCAGAAAGCCTGCTTCCAGAAAGAGATTACACAGAGGGCTTCGAACAGGATCGCTTCTATATTTGTGATATCAGCTATCCTATTTTATCAGGTATTTCTAATGTCATCTATAATATCTATAGCTTAGTTTCTTCAATGTCATTTTTATTAACATTCTTTTAGTTGTGCTCTTTTAATGCTTAGACAAAAGGAGTATGGCACCAACTTATTGAATATTTATTTGTAAAAAAAATGTTTAGAAAATTTGCTAAAATTTGATATACCTCAATAGGAAATACTTATCTTTTCCATATTAACAGAGTTGTACTTATAAGATGTGCAAAATGACAAATCGATCATCAACAGGGGTGGATGATAAGTTATATGTGCGAACGTTGACTATGATAAACTATCATAAAAGAGGATCAAATTATGGCGGAAATGCTTACAAGAATTATCATTTTGGAGGAATTCCAGTCAATGAGAGAAAAATAATCAATCACCAATTATAATCATTGACAAAGAAATCAAACCCTCGTGTCAGTGATTTGCTTTTGTCAATGACTCGGCAAGTCTCGTCATAGTACGAGCAAATCCTGGACACTCGGGTTGGATTTTCATGTCAATGTTAAACGTCTTCATATTCAATAGCATCATTTATGAACAGATAGATTTGCAGCATGGACAAGCCATGCACGTTTCGGGTACTGATCGTACCCGGGGATAGATTCTATTATTCTCCCACTGTGGATTGGAAACGTAGAGAAAAGATATCGTTGTCTTACCCCTATTTTTCACGTGCCTTTTAACTCTAACGTCAATTGTGACGCCATGCCTACCGATCCCAAGAATGCATAAAAATTCAATTTTGAGAGCATATAGACATTGCGGGAATAATAATCTATTATGGTTTTGTGTACTTATTTACTGCATATCTGTCACATCTTTTAAAGTCAGTGAATGGATTTATATTGATTTTGATTGAACATTTAATTTTTCTGATTTTAAATGAATTTTTACATAATGTAAAAAGGAATTGGAGGGGGGGGGGTGTTTTGATTCACATTGGACTTCTTTCTAATTTGGGAATGGATTACTCATGGTCCCTACAAGTGTTAATGTTATATTTTCGTTCGGATCCTTCAACGAGTAGTGCCTCCAAAAGTAAAAGTCATTGTTGGTTTCTCCTTTGATAAACCTTCTGGTCAGAACCGAAGGACATAACGACAAACCGAAGGCATCTGGGTGATATAGAAAGATGTCTAAAGAAGTATTGTTGATTTTGGTTCAACTCCACTTGGTTTTTACGTCTTTTTGGACTTTGTCAGAAATGTTCATCTTTTTTAAATGTATGGCTTTATACATTCACTGACTGCATATTTGTCTTATTTAAGTTACTAAATGCTTTGATATATTATCACATACTTAAATTTGGGAGAGGGATTTTTATGATTTCTTATTCTAGTGTTTACTTGTCATATGAACTCAAGGGTTGTAAGTTCAAATTCCGTTTTTTTTTTCTCACCATAGTAGCTGTTCTCCAGAAAAATTTTATATAGTGGGTTTTCACCCTCGCGTAAAAAAAACTATTACAGTATTTCCTCTATATGTGACCACTCCCACCAAAGACCAATCCCCTTATGTGACCATAATTTTTTAGCATTAGCATTTTTCAATGTTAAAATGCCCCCTATAAGAGACCACCTCTCTTACCCGACCAAAGACCGCTTTTTTCGACCCCCAAACCTATCAAAATATAAGAAAATTCACTTTCAGGAGCAACCATGCATGTACATGTATGTTTACATAATTAATATCTCTTTAATCCTCCAACTTTAATTACTCCAGGTAAATTGACTAATTAGCAGTTACATGTACTACCAGGCAAATAAGTCAATAGCAGGCGCTTAATTAGTGTTTAAGCATATTTGACTCCAAGCTGTAATATTTGTTCTTTCTTCAGTAAGCAGTACTTAAGATTTTTTATGAGTAAAAAATCTAAGGTTTTCATCATGTATTTAGATGAATGTCATTGATTAAACATTTTACATTTATCTTTTAAATTTCTACATTCTGAATTGGCAGGTAGTCAATCAATAGACTCAAATATCAGTAAATGCAAGATAGTAGTAGATATTAATTCTTGTACATAATAAAAATGATAAATAGATGTTAACAAATTGTACTCGTCAGATAGACAACCTCCATTATAAGACCACAAATCTACTGCATTTGGGGTGGTATTATAAAGGGGGGACCACTGTATATAGTGATATTATCGATATGTTAAGTGCTCGTTAGGCAAAAGGATTTATATACCATTATTCTGGTTGATTTTATGACGTCACGTTTCAATTCTAAATGTACGGAGAATTTTCCAATGTTCAGATACTTTTGGCGTTATAGTTGTCAATACGCTTATGATAAATGATAGTTTCTGGTATTTTATATGTCAAACAGTCATTTCTTTAGTCTTTCGAACCCCCACCGTTAATTGTTTGGATTTTAATTTTTTTTCCCATTATTTTGCGTTCAATGGGAATTTTTGATGGGTTACCGAAGATCATATTCAGTCAGTCAGTCAGTCTGTCTGTCTGTCTGTCTGTCTGTCTGTCTGTCTGTATGACTTTCAGTCCCATTCTCGTTTTCCCTTCTTTCCATGAAAAATAAATGAAAAGTAAGAAGTATAGAACAGACATCGTCTGATTTTCCATCTGCCAGACTGTGCATGCATCTGGTCTCACTTCGGAATTTTAAACATTTCGAGGTTCGCAACCGTTCCTATGAAAAATCATTTTGCCTTGCCGTCTTGACTTTGAGACTGATCGGTACTTCTTTAATGTTTATTTTTATACATCTCTGTACCTTATAACTCAAAAATGTCTTTAAAGGGTCAAGGACGAACGTCTAGGTACAAGTCAATCGAGTTAAGGCCAGCCTTCTAGTTCATGGTAAATACTTGAAATTAATTAAATCTGATCTTTAAGTTTTGACGTTCTTGTAATATTTCTTAAATTTTTGGTACAATGTAGTTAAATTTAAGAGATCAGGTTCAAACCTTCAATGGAAATAACTGAAATCAGTCCCACCTGCTTAGGTCTATCACCATCATGCCAAGTTTAAATGTGATATATGCAATATTTGCAATACTTTTAAATAGTCAGATTGAATTGGATCTTCAAGGTCAGATGTCCTGGTCATGGTCAATCTGTGAAACCAAGTCAACTCATTATTTTCTTGGTATTTGTACATTAGAGCTCAACGCAAAATTATATTTTTTCAAGGTCCTGCTAAAAGAAATCCTACAGGAAATAAAAGAATAAAAATAATTCTTTAGGATTTTTACAGGATTAAAAAAATAACGGAGAATATCTCAGGTACCAGGTGTGTACCAGGTAAAAGAGATGTTGATCTGGACTCAGCAGGGTACCCCTACCTGATGGTAGTATTCATTTTGAGGTATCTCCAAATAAGTGTGGGTTCAAAAATGAACTAGCATGCACGTTCATAATCATTTTCCTCACTGTTCTTTAACTATGAATATGATGTTTGGAAAACTGAAGATCGCAAATACTTCTAACCAACATTATACGGATGATTTTGCTCATCTTTATTGTTCTCAATTGTCTTGATTGACGTCATCAATTTACAAGGTGCCCAAGATTTAAACAATGGTTTAGGTAAGTGACTAAATGCAAGTCAGAACGGACTCACTGTAATTGCGATCTTGCATATCGGAGGATTATTTTCGTGCTTTTTAGCTCACCTGAGCCATAGGCTCAAGTGAGCTATTGTCATAGTGTTGCGTCTGTCGTCCGTCGTCCGTCGTCGTCGTAAACTTTTCACATTTTAAACTTCTTCTCCAGAACGGCTGAAGGGATTTTGATGAAACTTGGTAGGTTTGAAGTACTCATGGTTCCCTACAAGTGTTGTTGTTTTTCGTCCGGATCTGTCATTAGGTGGCGCCACCACAGCCAAAAGTAGATCACGGGGGTACCCTCCTTTGACAAACTTCTTCTTCAGAACCGAAGCATGTATCGACAAACCGAAAGCATCAGGATGATCTAGAGAGATGTCTTAAGAAGTGTTGTTATTTTTGGGTCTACTTCGAAGTCAAATTTTTGACGCGGTTATGACGTCTTTTCGGACTTAGTCAGAAATGCACATTTTTGCACTATTTCTTTAAATAACTCAATAAGTGTATGATTTTACACACTCATTTACTACATATTTATCATATTTCACTTACTTAATGCTTTGATATGTATTTTATGCTTAAATTTTATTTTATTTGATTTTTTATGAATTTTTTTCTTATGTAAAAAGGAAGGGGGGGGGGGTTGATTTTCATACATTTTCTTCTTCTTTTCTATAACCACTCTTCAGATTGTCATGACAATTTGTAGGTATGAGGTACTCATGCATGGTACCCTACAAGTAAAGGAATTTTGTCAAGATATCCACTTTTGGATTTTTAAGGAATTTTTTTTAAGATTGTACATAGGTATAATGTATGTTTTCCATGCCCAATGGACCCATAGGGAGTGGCTTCAAACCCCGGCGGGACCCTAACAAATTTTTATCCCTTTTTAGCTCACCTGAGCCATAGGCTCAAGTGAGCTATTGTCATAGTGTTGCGTCTGTCGTCCGTCGTCCGTCGTCGTCGTCCTTCGTCGTAAACTTTTCACATTTTAAACTTCTTCTCCAGAACGGCGGAAGGGATTTTGATGAAACTTGGTAGGTTTGAAGTACTCATGGTCCCCTACAAGTGTTGTTGTTTTTCGCCCGGATCTGTCAACAGGTGGCCCCACCACAGCCAAAAGTAGGTCACGGGGTACCCTCCTTTGACAAACTTCTTCTTCAGAACCGAAGCATGTATCGACAAACCGAAAGCATCAGGATGATCTAGAGAGATGTCTTAAGAAGTGTTGTTATTTTTGGTTCCACTTCGAAGTCAAATTTTCGACGCGTTTTTGACGTCTTTTCGTACTTAGTCAGAAATGCACATTTTTGCACTATTTCTTTAAATAACTCAATAAGTGTATGATTTTACACACTCATTTACTACATATTTATCATATTTAACTTACTTAATGCTTTGATATGTATTTTATGCTTAAATTTTATTTTTTTGATTTTTTATGAATTTTTTTCTCATGTAAAAAGGAAGGGGGGGGATGATTTTCATACATTTTCTGCTTCTTTTCTATAACCACTCTTCAGATTGTCATGACAATTTGTAGGTATGAGGTACTCATGCATGGTACCCTACAAGTGAAAGAATTTTGTCAAGATATCCACTTTTAGATGTTTAAGGAATATTTTTTAAGATTGTACATAGGTATAATGTATGTTTTCCATGCCCAATGGACCCATAGGGAGTGGCTTCAAACCCCGGCGGGACCCCAACAAAATTTTTTCCCCTTTTTAGCTCACCTGAGCCATAGGCTCAAGTAAGCTATTGTCATAGTGTTGCGTCTGTCTTCCGTCGTCCGCCGTCGTCGTCGTCGTCGTCGTCGTCCGTCGTCGTCCGTCGTCGTAAACTTTTCACATTTTAAACTTCTTCTCCAGAACGGCTGAAGGGATTTTGATGAAACTTGGTAGGTTTGAAGTACTCATGGTCCCCTACAAGTGTTGTTGTTTTTCGTCCGGATCTATCAACAGGTGGCCCCACCACAGCCAAAAGTAGGTCACGGGGGGTACCCTCCTTTGACAAACTTCTTCTTCAGAACCGAAGCATGTATCGACAAACCGAAAGCATCAGGATGATCTAGAGAGATGTCTTAAGAAGTGTTGTTATTTTTGGGTCCACTTCGAAGTCAAATTTTCGACGCGTTTTTGACGTCTTTTCGTACTTAGTCAGAAATGCACATTTTTGCACTATTTCTTTAAATAACTCAATAAGTGTATGATTTTACACTATCATTTACTACATATTTATCATATTTAACTTACGTAATGCTTTGATATGTATTTTATGCTTAAATTTTATTTTTTTGATTTTTTATGAATTTTTTTCTTATGTAAGGAAGGGGGGGGGGATGATTTTCATACATTTTCTGCTTCTTTTCTATAACCACTCTTCAGATTGTCATGACAATTTGTAGGTATGAGGTACTCATGCATGGTACCCTACAAGTGAAAGAATTTTGTCAAGATATCCACTTTTGGATGTTTAAGGAATATTTTTTAAGATTGTACATAGGTATAATGTATGTTTTCCATGCCAAATGTTACAGGTGCAAATACGGGAAAAAACCTTCTTTGTATGATTAATCATTTTTAGATCGACCTTTCATCTATAGTTACAGCTGATAATTCAACAAGTGACACATGCTTCAATGTCTTATTGATTGACCTTTTATGTGATATGATTCAATTATTTAAATTCTTTATCCTTTTTTAGAATTTTATTTTTAAAGTCGGGAACAAGATTTCAAAAACGGCAATGTTTTGCCGTGTACCCGAAGGGGATTCCCCATATAGAAATGTGATACCTTTAGTACTGCGATACATTTCAGGAGATACAGTGCAAACGGTATATTAATGTGCATTATACTTGGAACACTTTCATAATGGTTATCACTCATGTACTTGGAACACTTGCATATACTTGTTATCATGTATAAAGTTAATTTGCTCGAATTTCCTCTGTCTTAGACTCTCTTAGATGATTCAGAAGTAATTTACGGACTGATTTATTGAAGAAACGTCTAATGAGTAATCTCTTCCTCAGGATTTTGAGAATGCATAGGACATTTAATATCTGAAATTCTTGAAATAAATAATTCAGTTCAGAGTTCCTGAAATCTTCCTATGAAATGTTGGACCACAGAAAGCTGTTGTTTAAATAGAGAAAATAAATTATTATTTACAACCATAAGCCACTGTGTTCGACATCTTGTATGTATAATATTTCTAAGAGGAACACAGAGGCCTGAGGTTGTGAATAATAAAACATTTTCTCTCATAAAATGACAGGTTCCTGTGATAAGACATTTGGGAATTTTTATCTGTTCAAATAATAGATACATGATGAGTTTTTATCGGACCAAATAACTTTTTGTCGGCAAATCCTATGCAACCGATACATTTCATGAACTCTCTCCGCTAACAACTTTTCCGTGTAACAGACCTTTGATGAGGTAAAACAATTTGTTAACAGTAAATAACGATGTCGTAGGTCTGCTAGTTGGACAAGCTGAACAATTTCATGGGCCTTTTAATTTGTTTCAAACTACGAAACCTAGAGAAACCACTTGAGTTGTTGAACAGCGTATGCTGAAATGCGACGCTCCTTCTCGCCTGTTGAAATATGCATAGGCACGAAGCGCCGCATTTCAGCATATTCACTGAAAATTATTTGTTCAAGTGGCTTCACTGGGTCATGAGGTTTGATACACCATACACTGCTTTTTGGAAAACAAACTGGACCAATTTCTGCACAACTCACTTGAATTGATAAATATTGGATTAAAACAATTTTAACTGTACGTTTCATGTATTTGAGATGAAATCAATACTATTCAAAAGCATTCATAGATTTCAGTATACTTTAATATGAATAAAGGCAAAACTGAAAAATCTTTGTTTTTTATGCCCCTGGAATAAAAGATTCGGGAGCATATAGTTTTTGGCCTGTCCGTCTGTCTGTTTGTCTGTCTGTTTTCCGAAAAACTTTAACATTGGGCATAACTTTTGAATGGACGCTGGTGATAGAGGTTTCATATTTCACATGTGTATTCCTTGTGACAATACCTTTCCATTGATACCAAAATTTTTGACCTCGTGACCATAACCTTGACCTTTGACGTACTTCTCAAAAACTTTAACATTGGGCATAATTTTTGAATGGTTAGTGATAGAGGTTTTAATTTTTACATGTGTATTCCTTGTGACAAGATCTTTCCATTGATACCAATATTACGCTGACCCTGACCTCTCACATACTTAACAGAAAATGGCCTTTACCTGTATACTAACAAAGATGCCGCAGGGGTCATTCTCGTTTCACAAACACAGGCTTTATA
The DNA here is from genome assembly GCA_033119305.1 of Pinctada imbricata. NCBI lineage: Eukaryota > Metazoa > Mollusca > Bivalvia > Pterioida > Pteriidae > Pinctada > Pinctada imbricata. The sequence continues at coordinate 44,888,176 of VSWD01000014.1, forward strand.
ATTTCTGGCATGCTAGCTATCAATAATGAAAGGTTTTGAGTTCAATTTTTAATAAACTTAATTTATGAACTCATTTCATTGTTTTATTCTTTTTCTGCTGCACATTAATGTACAATATGATTTTATTTTTGATGTTGCATAATTGAACTATACTAGCTGGGCATATGACGTTGGACCACTTTATCCGTCTTTTCAAATCAGTAAAAAAGTTATTGTTTTGAAATGTGACTATTTTTTCTTTTTTGTACTTTTAAAGGTTGTCTGAAAAAAAACTTCTCTGCATCCGGCAAAAATCGTTTTAGAAAGGTTGTGGGCTAAAATCCTGGTACTGGCACTATCAGTATTCAATGTCAGTATGTCAATTAGAGCGTGCATGGGTATCAGGTGAGCGTTGTGCCCCCTGGGGCTCTTGTTTGCAACAGGGAAGCTAAGAATTAAATTAAATGGCTATATAGCAGCTTTTCCCCGGGGAAAAGGTCAACTTTAACATGGGGAAGGTCTAATCTATAACAGAACTCCCCCTCAGGAAAAACTACTACATAGTAGATTTCGGGGGGGGGGGAGGGGGGCACAATATAGCCATTTTCTGAGAGGGGAGGGAATTACGGCACTGGCATAAAAAAAATTCTTTTTTTTCCATTTTTTCTTTTTTTATCATCGTTTTTAGCCGAGTTGCAAAATAAAGCTCTTAATTAGTCCCCTAACGGCTCCACCCGTTTGTCTGTCAGTCACACTTTAGTTTTCCAGACTTTTTTCGCTGTCCTCGCAGATATTGATCTCATTTTTGGTATGTGAGTTTATCTTAATGTGATCTCATTTTTGGTATGTGAGTTTATCTTAATGTGATACAGATCAAGTTCGAGTTTGGTTTCGATTGACCTATTTTACAAGAGTTATGGCCATTGGACTTAGCAAATTTTATGAAATGCTCAGTTTTCCAGACTTTTCTTCCAAGGTATTGCAGATATTAAAATAATTTTTCATACGTGATTACATCGTAGTGTTATACAGCTCAAGTTAGAGCTTCGTTCCGATTGACCTATTTTTACAAGGGTAATGGCCCATGGACTTAGCAAATTTCATGAAATTCTCAGTTTTCCGGATTTTTCCTCCAAGGTATTGCAGATATTGAAATAATTTTTTATATGTGATTACATCTTAGTGTTATACAAATCAAGTTCGAGCTTGGTTTCGTTTACCTATTTTTACAAGGGTAATGACCCATGGACTTAGCAAATTTCATGAAATCTCAGTTTTTCAGACTTTTCTTCCAAGGTATTGCAGATATTGAAATGATTTCTTTTATATGTGATTACATCTTAGTGTTTTACAGATCAAGTTCGAGTTTGGTATTGATTGACCTAGTTTCACAAGAGTTATGGCCCTTGGTCTTAGCAAATTTCATGAACTTTCCAGTGTTTTCATGCCTGTTCATGCCTGTTGTTGTAGATATTGAGCTGATTTTCGGTATGCAGATACATTATAGAGAATAAGTTGAATTTTGGTTTGATTTAATTGTTCTTACAAAAGGTATGGCCTCATAGCAAATTTCATTAAATTTTACTGTTTTCGAGACTTTTTTTCTAAAACACATATTGAACTTATTTTGATGTTGGATTCATCTTTTGGTGTAAATACAGGTCAAGGAAGAGTTGAAGGACATGGATTAATGCCAGTAGGGGACTTATATCGCTTGCCAGAAATGTTTCCCTTGAGTCACAGATGACCCCTACTGATTTAGGGATGAAAAGATCAAAGGTGAAGGTCATAGGAGTCAGATGATAGAAAATGGTTTCTGGGACCATGTAATAGGCTGTATTGCATCAATTATCATGAAACTTGACAGAAATGTTTCCCATGAGGCAAGGATGACCCCTATTGGTTTTGGAGATTGAAAATGTTTTCCGGACCATATTTGAGCCTGTAATGCACCTATTATCATGAAACTTTCCAGAAATGTTTCCAATGTATCAAGGATGACCCTGATTAGACTTATACTTTCCATCCCGTCTGTCTGTCACACTTTAGTTTTCCAGACTTTTTTCGCTGTAGTTTCATGTGTTGATCTCATTTTTTTGGTATGTGAGTATATCGCAATGTGATACAGATCACGTTTCAGTTTATTTCTGATTGACCTATTTTTACAGGAGTTTTGGCGCAAAGTAAGTGACAGTAAGTGTTTTGAATATCTTTCCCAGACATGGTCGCCATATCACTTTCTATATAGACATTACCTCAGGCAGTGCATGTTTTGTGGATATTGTTTTCAGTCTCGTGCGTGAACATCGACGGCGGGTGCGGCTAGACAAACAGGGGATGCTTACTCCTCCCGGGCGACAGGTCCCACCTCTAGCTTACTAGGGGTCTGTCGATGCTCAGTTTAATGCTCTATTATGAGTGCTGTTGAGATTGTCGTTAGGATCTTCTTTAACTCATTTGTGTCACACTTATGCCCTTTGCAGTGTGGAGCTCGTAAAAAAATTCCCCGCGATGGGTTTGACAGTAAGTGTTTTGAATATATTAACCTGACATGGTAGCCATATCACTTTCTATGTAAACATTACCTCAGCCAGTGCACGTTTTGGATACTGTTTTCAGTTTCGTGTGTGAACATCGACGGCAGTTGCGGCTAGCCAAACAGGGGATGCCTCCTCCTCCAAGGCACCTTGCCCACCTCTAGCTTGCTAGGGGTCCGTCGGTGCTCAGTTTAATGCTCTATTGTGAGTGCTGTTGAGATTGTTGTCAGGATCTTCTTTATCTCATTTGACTTAACAAACTTCATGAAATTATCAGTTTTCCGGAATTTTTTTTCATGGTTTTGCAGATATTAAAATGATTTTTAGGATACTTCCTTTCAGGAAGTCTCCTTATGTTAACGTAACAGTTGAGACATTGCCGATTTGCAACATATCCATACACCTCAAAATATAGTGCTTTTTCTGATTTAGGAATTTGCTGTCTGACACATGCAAGATCAAGATTATCCTACTTCTTGAAAAAAGTTTCAATTGCATATAAAGTAAATACATCACAAAAAATCAACTAATCATTTCTTGCTTTCATTGCTCGCCGGTGGCGTAGTAATGTAGTACTTCTTTTAACTTATACAATGTAAGAGTTGTCTTCCCTATGTACATGATGTATATAACGATGAGAAACGAAAGAATAAACGAAGCATGATCGTATTGAAAGAAATAAGAAATTCTGGTGATTAAAATGATAATTTTTGGAAATTACCAGTGATAATTAACGTAAAGTTACGCTGGAGCTACATGTAACCGCTCTTTTATCAGATATATTGTAGATTCTAAGTAATTTTAAACATGCATGCATGGTCTTAACGTCTTTCTAGTTTCTATTTTAAACATGCATGCATGGTCTTAACGTCTTTCTAGTTTCTATTTTAAACATGCATGCATGGTCTAAACGTCTTTCTAGTTTCCAAATGGGTTAATTTTAAGACACTGCTCCGGGTTAAAGTCGTCAGAATAAAATGTAATCTAAAGTATACCACTTATAGTTAATATAAACAGTTTATAAATTATGCTGTTTATAGAACATTATGAACTTTTAGAAATGAAAATTATTCGCGTCACATGCATATGCCTCCTATGTATAAAAAAATCATCATCACTTCATCATTACATAAACAATAAAATTATTCAACATTCATCTGCTGACTATAAATTTTGAATAGATGTATCGTTCAGGACCTTCAGTCCTTTGATTTTATAAATGAATACATCTAAGTGTTATACAGATTAAGTTCGAGTTTGGTTTCAAATGACCTATTTTGACAGGAGTTATGGCCCCTGGACTTAGCAAATTTCTTGCAATTCTCAGTTTTTTTTACTATTCTCGGCTTTTGTTGTATATACACATCACGTTCGAGTTTAGTTATGATTGACTTATTTTTACAAGAGTTATGGCCCTTGGACAAATTTCATGAAATTCTCAGTTTTCTGGACTTTTCTTCTAAGGTAGTGCAAATATTAAAACTATTGTTGCATGTGAATATATCTCAGTGTGAAACAGATCGAGGTCGTTTTTCAATTCAATTGACCCATTTTTTCAGAAGTTATGGCCTTTGTGATAATGATACTTTTCACCAATGCATTAAAAAGTATATGTAGTTCCGGCAACCCAGCAGACCCTATTTTAGTTCCCTTTTCCCGTTTGAACTCATTTATTGTTTTGTCTCATCCGATCCATTAAGAGGGTTACGATTGGGATCCGATCCCCTCTTGTTGTGGTCAATATTTCCTTTAAAAGAAATCCCCTGAATTACCTCGCCTATCTCAATTTCAACAAAACCTCCTTATAGAAAAATTAAATAGGAATGGGAATCGGACTGATCGTTGGTTAAAGTACCACTAGCAAGTCATTCATATGATTTTTCTTTGTTTTTCTCTTTTTTTTTCTTTAAAACTGGACTTCGGGCCCCATTTCTCAGAGATCCTGGATCCGGCACTGCATGATTATATAATTACACATGTATTTTTTTACACAGAGAAAAGGTCGATTAAAAAAAAATATGCTTATAAAGTTTATTAGTAACCAGCAGTTAACAAATTGTTATCATAGCGCCACCTACAATGCCCTCCAGTTCACAATCTTTCGTTTTTCTCTCAATACTTTTTATGGCTTACATCATTTTACAGTATGTACGTTTCGCTGTATGTAATAAAATACCAGGGATGTATATATACGTCATACATATACATCCCTGTAAAATACCACATTAGTAGGGATATTTCCTACTTTCTAAACGAACTGATTTATACTGACTGAAATCATAGAACGTACAATTGTGGTGTAAAACAACCTCCTCACTGTCAGATGACAACACACAAACAAGATCGCAAAACGCAGGGGCCCAAGCAACACAGATGAATATGTAAATGCATATAAAAATAGGGCGTACGTAATACAACCCGTGCTCTGCCGCCGTGAGCTCATGTATGTTATCACCCGAGGAGTCCGACTGACATTCAGTGAGGACAGGTGGTCGGGGCCCTGTCTTCTCTAAAGAGGTTTGGACAGGGCCCGTCATGGAGTCCCGTCGTCACAGTCAGTCAGAGTGCAAGGTTTAAGAATGGTCAAGTACAAAACCTAGTGTCCGTCTGGTGACATTAGGATCATATCCACGGTATAAATGGCGTTTGATGATTCTGACGCATTTTCGGTAGGGATGTTGTCTATCTTTGATCCTTCTCACTGTGTATAGCCGTACACCGGATATTGGTACTATTTGTCGGCGTATTGGTACTACCGAGGCGGTAAACAAGTATGACATAGGTATTACCTTTAGCATTTGACAATGATTTGTGAAGAAAATATGATCTTATATGGAGTGAACTTCAAGCAAATAATTCTGTGATGGTAAACTCAACATCGAAACCCTCAAAACAAAGGATTTGATCGGACGATAATAGTAAAATAACACAAAATGGGGTACCTAGTACACATAAAATTGCACATGTATGAAGTTTATATTCTTTTTAACGAAAGAAAGTACTATTGCAGATCATGATTCTGTGCACAGTCTATGTAGAAGTTCATAACTATTAAATATTAATCAAGGGTAATGTAGAAATTGCATCTATATTTTACATACGAGCTCAACAAAGAAATTGTTTGTGTACGGCATGTTATTAGCTAACTGTACGGCGTGTTGAAAAACAGGTACTAGGATTCCTTACAGATAAAATCCTCAAGCTAAAGACTCATGCAGATAAACTTATAGTTTTAAATTTCTTTTTTTCTTTAAAGATGTATATACATGTGCGTATGAATGCTATAATACAAAGCCCAAAAACCACGTGAGCCTCGAGTACTCGTAAGATATTACGTACACTTGTCTCGAGAAATAATTTGCATGGTCATCTTCATGTTGACCCAATATTTTGTCGGAAGATATTTCATCGACCATTTTTTATTGGGGGGGATCGAACATTGTTTCGGCTTTTGTGTTTGTCAAATTGACTTTCATTTCCTGATTCGAATCAGACTCGACAAGTTTCAACAAAAAGCCATCATTGCTTATATTTCGCGTCGACGAGGTGATTTATCGACGAAGCGCGATGCCTTGTTAGTTTTGAACTTGACTTTCATTTACTGATTTGAAGCAGACTCGACAAGTTTCAACAAACAGCCATCATTTGATATATTTTTTTCCCAAAACAATGACCCCCCCCAAGAAAAACTGAAAAAAAGAATGCATTGAAACATTTAATTTTTATAAGTACCCCAAATTTTTTCGACATCCTCTACTGGGCAGATGGACAACATGGACAAGTTACATTATACTTAAAATTGACAAAAGGAAAAAAAGTATCCTCGTCCGGGATTCGAACCCACTCGGAAAGGTGTAAAATAAAATTCAGATGCAAATGTGATAACCACTGCACCACAGAGATTCTTCACGTGCACATACATGTGTATTTTACAGTCAGATTTAAAACTTACAAAAATCTGATGCATACAAAATCAAATATTTACTAATTACTTCATAATATTTTTCAAATATTTATACAGCCAATCTACTTCTGTCCTCTCGTGCGATAATATAATTACTTTTCGAACTATACTGTAGTAATGTCTAACGACAGGGGATGTTTCAAAGTTCATTTCAAGGAACGGGCACATGCGGTCGCGCGACGCGCCATCTGGTATCAAAATTGAAGTTAGCATTGACGAAGCAATAATAACATTAAGACGAAAGGATAATGGCAGAAAGAAAGATGTCATAACGCACGGTATAATGACAGTTATGCATTGACGAAGGACAAATGTAAAGCAAAATCACACAAAGAAGAAAGATAAAGTCAATTTGAAATGAAAGCAAGACAAATGAAATGGAATAATCACACATTGAATGAAGCAACATATCATGAAGCATGTAAGCTCTTGACCCTAATCCCCCTCCATAAAAAATGAGCATTTCTGACAAAGTCCGAAAAGATGTCATAAACACGTCAAAAATTTAACTTCGGACTGAAATCAAAACAACAACACTTGTTAAGACATCCTTCTAGATCGTCCAGATGCTTTCGATTTGTCGATATGTACTTCTGTTCTGAAGAAGAAGTTTGTCAAAGGAGGGTACCCCCGTGACCTACATTTGCCCGTGGTGGCGCCACCTAATGACGGAACCGGACGAAAAAAAAAAAAACAAACAAACAAAGCAAAACAAAACAAAGCTTGTAGGGGACCATGAGTACTTAATTTCTACCAAGCTTCATTAAAATCCCTTCCGTGGTTCTGTTCCAGTTTGTATGAAAATAGACCCCCCCCTCCCTCTCTTTCTTCACATAAGAGAAAAAAATCATGAAAATAAAAATTTCAACCAAAATCAATATGAAACCACTGATTGCCTTAAATATGGCAAACATACAGTTATTGAGGGCATAAAATCACATGTTTTTGGGGTTATTCAAAGAAACAGTTCTCTCTATATCATCCTGATGCTTTCGGTTCGTCGATATGTGCTTTGGTGTGTCAAAGGAGGGTACCCTCTGACCTGCTTTTGCTTGTGGTGGCGCCACCTGTTGACGGAACCGGACGAAAAACAACACCACCGGTAGGGAGCCATGAGTACTTCATTCCTACCAAGTTTCATCAAAATCCCTTCAGTGGGTCTTGAGAAGTCGAAAATGTGAAAAGTTTACGACGGACTGACGACGCCACGCTATGACAATAGCTCACTTGAGCTTCGCTCAGGTGAGTTAAAACCACTTATTGACATACAGTTTCCACATGCAGTGGCGGATTCAAGGGGATGACGTAGGGGGCGCACGCCCCCCCCCCCTAAAATTTACAAATCATAGGTAAAACGATCATTTTCCATATAAAAAAGAGTTAATATTGGTAAATATTTACTACCTGTCAGATAATATAATTGTCTTCATCAATTTCAACTCTTAAATCAATTTCAGTCACGAGAATGGGTTCGAAAAGGCTGAAATGCGTTAGCCTCCCTGGTCATCCTACCAGACCCCTCGCCGTTTAACGCCCCCTCTAACTCAAAGCTAGATCCGTCCCTGACATGTGTCATAACGCCGCTATCATACATTTATGTATGTGCACCACAGGGCTGTCCTCCTCTTTTATTATAAATATTTTTAAAAATGCATGCATAACACGAAAATTACGCCTTATGACCTGAGTGTTATTCAGTACACCAGAAAAGTGAGTGGAGAAGAAACAAAGGAAATTTGTCTTAATTTCTAGAGAGTAGAAGCCATGCGCGCATCCAGCTTTTTTCACCGGGAGGGGGGGGGGGTTCTAAAAGGCCGAGGGTCTGGGGGCCGCCTTTAGGCCCCTAGTGGGTCCAGGACGAAGCCCTGGTGGGGGACCATGGGCGAAGCCCCCTGAAGCTCATGGATTTCCACATTTTAATCGCCTGTAAACAATGCGAACTGAATACCTAAAGCTGAATATGCAAGCATATGGAAAGTATGGTAATTAACACAATTGATAAAAGTAATTTTAATATCAATTCAATATAAGTATGTCTTAGTTGATGTATCCTTTCATATTAGAGTTTTATGTATTTGGCGAGCCGGAAAAAATCCATATGAATCAATTTAATCTTATGTCGTATTTGGACATCCCCCGAGATCTGTCAGAGGTGGGGACTATATGGTCCGTGGACCCACCTCTGGCAAATCTAATGGGGGGGGGGGGGGTTCCGGACCTCCGGTCCCCCCCCCTTCTGGATCCGCGCATGGTAGAAACAATAAAATTAGCATATTGGGGTTCTTGTCCTGCTGTGAGTACCAAAGTTTTATGAATACATTCGCACCCTTGAACTCTTTCGTAACAAAAATGTGTAAAGACAGATGATGGATCAAGTGACGGACAGGTACACATAGTAGGTGGATTGTCATCTTCGTTCCATAAGCCCCGAAATTGCTTTGCAACTCCGACCCCAAAAGCAAGTCGCCGTACACTACCTATTTCAACATGCCGTACAGTAAATTCTTTTTCGTCCAGCAATATGCCGTACACCTGGCGTGTATCTTTTTGGGAAAAATACACGTTGTTCTTAGTAAGATCTTTACAAATCCATGAAATCATGATACAGTGATCAAATCGTAAAACATAGATATATTGCAAGTCTAGAAAAAAGTGCAATATGCGAATTTAAATCCAAATGAAGTTCTCAGTATGGAAAATTTTACGGTACTAGGTGATGCATTTTGCTTTTAAAAGTTAAAAAGTCTTCTACTTAGACATATCTTACTCATATAACTTCAAGGATGACTTTCTGTAGTAATGCATTATACAGTTGCTTTTGAAAGGAGCTGCCAGATTCAAATAAAAAACTATGTTAGAAAGGGACACTCACACCTTATTTGTTAAAATCTCTCGCCTCAGTAGTACCAATACGCCGACAAATAGTACCAATATCCGGTGTCGGCTATACACAGTGCTTCTGATCTTGTTAATAATGTCACCATAAAATGCAGGTTGTGAAATACCCAAAGTAATATACTCTGTTGCATGTATTGGTCCAAATTTCAGAAGAAGTTAACGATAATTTTTGTAAAATTTCCAGAAAGTCTTTACTAGTTTGTGAAAGCTAAAACCTTGTCCTTAAAGTTTCTTGGTAATTTGTAAATTTCTTCTATGAAAATCCAAAACATCAGTACATTCTCTAGCGTACCGGATGAGCTGTGAAATATAGATACCATAGGACGGTAATCTAGGAACATCACCGTAAAGCCAGTGGAAATTTACTATGTTAAATCAAAAATCATCTCTTGCCCTTTCATGAAATACTCAGTTTCTTCTTTTCTTGGCTGTTGTTGGAGATATTAAGCTGATTTTGTGTATATTAGATACATGTACATTATAGTATGATGCAGATTAAGTCGAAGTTGGGTTTTGATTGACCTGTTTTGACAAAAGGTATTAGTTCTTAACAAATTTCTTGATTTTTTCTGTTTTCCATACCTTTGCTAATACACATATTGAATATATTTTGGTGTAAGTGAAGGCCAGTACAGCGTTGCAGGACATGAATTAAGGCCGGTAGGGGACTTATATCGCTTGTGATTCATAAATTTATTGATTTTAGGGTCCAAATGTCCAGGTAATAAGAGTTTGATGATTGAGAATGGTTTCTGGGCCATATAAGAGCCTGTTTTGTACCTGTTATCATGAAACCTGCCGAAAATGTTTCTAATAAGTCAAGGATGACCCCTATTGATTTTGGGGTAAAAAGGTCAATGGTCAAAGTCATATGACTGATGAATGAAAATGGTTTCTGGACCATATTAGAGCCTGTATTGCACCTATCAACCTGAAACTTGACAGAAATGTTTGCCGTCTGTCAAGATCATATACGATTCATGTATATTGTAAGTCTGCATATTACTTTTGCAAATCGGCACTTTGCATCTTCGATGCATTTTAAGCTTATATGCAATTTAAATCATCTGAATACTATTAACTTTATTTTTAAATAAAGAATTCTTCTCCGATTTTTTCCCATTTTGTGCACTTATTTATTTTGTATATGTCATCTTCAAGTTACATAATGCGCTGATTCCTTTTTATTGGAATTTTTATGAATCTATTTTTATATCATAAATACTAGAAGATATGTTTATTGTGCACATGAACCCAAGGGTTGTTGGTATAAATTTTGGCATCGCCCTGTTAAAATACCGATATCATTATTTACTTTTAATATGTTTAGAGTGTGTAGGGGTATCAGGTAAGCGGTTGTGCCTCCTGGGGCTCTTATAAAAAAAGCCGTCATTTTCCCCTGAATACAAACTGAATTCGCTTTTCATCGTCAGTGATGTTCAGATGCTGATCCGTCTTTTAATTAACGGATGTATAACCATTGTAAAGATTCTGGGATTGCTCTCCATATATTTTTCTTTATTGATTATTCACATCATACATATGAATAAAGTAAGATTTACAAGCCCTTTCGCAAAAATTTACTGAACGTAAGAACGATCTGACCTTGGTATCTCTGTATGTGAATCTTGTTGCCTCTAAAACGCGAGGTCGACATGCCCTTGGACAAATTCAAACACTAATTGCCGACTCTATGAGAAAATATCTTCAAAAAGGGAAACATATATCCGTTCCCACTTCATAATAATAGCGTTTGAATGAACAATTCCGTAGCTCTCCAGCAGTGTAGGTCGATACATAAATCACAAATATATCTTGTCCAACTATGGCATTTCATAGCCACGCCATATAATGGTGGGGGTATATAGTGATGTACTTGTCCGTCCGTGCATGTGTGCGTCCGTCCGTGCGTGCGTGCGTCCCACCTGTGGTTTCCGGACATTTAAAGGAAAACTATTACAGACAATCAATTCATAGAAAGGATAGAAGGGGCCCTATGATATACCACGGTTTTCAAGGCTCCATCTAAAAGTGATCAAAACGTATCTGAATGAAAGCTGACGTATTGACAGACGAAGCTATTCAATAATATCCATCACAAAAGTGAGATTGGTGAGAAATTATAGAGAAAAATGAGCACAGACACTGCACAAACTGTCCAAAATACCTTACCACCAACAAACATGGCAGATAAAAACAATATGGCGGACAAGGATCCCAAATTTGGTCCCAAATATAGGTCCTATGCCAAGGCCATTCAAGTAACTCATGATGAACAGAGTATTAGCAGTGTAAAACCCGTTTTCATCTCCGAATCTGACCTCTTTGGAGACAATAGACCCAGTAAAGATCAGTTCCTTACACACGTTGAGTTGTACAAAGCAATTGACATAAAAGTCCCTGGAAGTCATCTTAAGGGACTTCAGAGAGTACGAGGACTATGGAGGATATACCTCGATTCAGAGAAGGATAGAGAAGATCTCATTATCCAAGGTCTCGCTCTGCGGAATAAACAAATACCGATCTCATCTGAAAATCCCAGGAATGCGCAATTCAATAACCCTGAGCACCTCAAAGTGCGAGTAAAAAACATTCCTTGCTCTGCCGAAGACGGCCAGATTGTGCGCGCACTCGAGAAATTAGGATGCATGATACACAATTGCTATAGGGAACGACTCCGAATAGACGGCATGTTAACTAATTGCCAGACGGGCGATCGAATCCTTATGTGTGACCCCGTTCAAAACCCACTTCCAAAAAGTCTCATCATTGGGAAGTATCGAGCAGCCATCCACCACAGAGACCAAGAGGCCTTAAAACGGACCATTGTTTGCAATAAATGCTTCAGAGTAGGTCATCGTTTGAGTGAATGCCCCAATGACTGGGTTTGCCACACCTGTCATGAATCTGGTCACAAGCAAGATGAATGCCCGCTTGGCTTTTCATGTGAGGAAACGGAAGATGAATCCTCAGAATCCGAGTCTGAACAGTCAGAGCCATCTCAATCCATACTCAAACCAATATCTGAACCGGCAACCGAAACTGTTTCAAACGAAAATTTGACCCAGCATAGTGTTGTCGAAGCCTTAGCAAGTGGTAATGCAAGTGTAACACCAGCGAACATTACCTCAACTGACAATAATAATAGTGAGGAGAATACCACTATTGCTGGAGCAAAGCAAAACAAAACAAAGAAGAACAGCAAAAAAAATGCGTCAAAGAAACAAGGTCACTTAGATTCTTTCTTTAAGTCAGGTGACAACACACAGACAACCCCATCCATGAAAGGAACGGGCACTGGAAAAAGGCCACCGACAACACCTACTGATGAACTGCACAATCGATCAGGTCGAAATAAGACCCAGGATGGTCCAGCAAACAACACTTAAATCTGTGTAAATGAATAAACTTGTATATACAAAATATATTGAACTCTTTAATCAGTTTTATCTATATGGAAAAAAATACACAAAAAAAGAGTGTGATACAAAAATGTTTGTATACATTCAGAGTAATAACGTGTCAGTCACATGTAAAATTCATGAAAGTTAATGTTTTTCTTGTGAATCCACTGCAAGCTGTTTTGCATGATCATAACCTGAAATATAAAACATTGTTCATCAAAGCAAACAAAAATGAAAAGCTATTTGCATATTTGTTCTTTAAACTGTCAAGGTTTAAGAATTAAAGAAAAAAGACTAAGACTTAAAACATGGATTATAAACCAAAAATGTGATATTCTTTTCATACAAGAGAGTCATTTTATTGAATCTGATCAAGAAAAATTAAGATTTGAAACTAACGGAACATTTTTTCATAGTTTTGGTTCAACTCAGTCAAAAGGTGCAAGTATCTGGATGCGAAAAGATTTAGAGTATAAAGTTATAAATAGTTTGAGTGACAAAGATGGTAGAATTATTATGATTAATATTGAAATTGAAGATAATATTTACACACTTGTCAATATCTATGCACCAAATTCACCTAAAGCTAGAAATTCATTTATCAAAAATGCAAAAAAATTGATTGAAAACAATTCCCTTGGGCTTCTGATAGTTGGTGGTGACATGAATGACACACTAACAACAAAGGACAGTAAAAGTGCAGTGAAACAAAATACATGTAAATCAAAGAGACAGAAAAAGCCAGTAACATACTTAAAATCCTTGATAAAAAGCAATAAACTGATAGACATTTGGAGAAAACTTAACCCTAACAAACAACAATTTACATGGAGAAGGAAAAATAAAATAAATGAGTCAACAAGAATAGATTACTTTTTAATATGTGAAGAGCTTAGAGCTAAAATAGTTTCTACTGACATAAGACCAGCAACAATTTCACACACAGACCATCAATCAATATCGTTAAAGATTGTTTACAAAAATACAGAAAGAGGAAAAGGATATTTTAAACTAAATAATAGTATATTACAAGATGAAGATTATAAACAGATTATAACTAAACTAATAAATAAGTACACAGAAAAATCAAAACATACCCCTGAACTGGATCGAGTTTGGGATCTTCTAAAAGCTGAAATCAGGGAACAGACGATATACTACTGCAAAAGAAAATCAAGAGATCAGATAAATGAGATAAAAACACTGGGGAGTACCTTAACGAAATTAAAATGTACAGAAGACTCTGAAACAAAAGAAGCTAATGATGAATTATCAAATGAAATTGAAACAATAGAAAACAAATTAGAAACATTATATAAAACAAAAACAAAAGGTGCACAAGTTCGTTCACGTATCAAGTGGGTTGAAGAAGGAGAAAAGAATACAAGCTACTTTCTAGGCCTTGAAAAAATAAGACAAACTAAAAAATCAATTACCACACTTAACGATGTCAATGGAAAAATGCATAAAAACTCTGATAAAATCTTAACAATAATAAATGACTTTTACAAAACAATATACACCAGTACTGAACCAGATCAAGAGCAAATTAAGGAGTATATTTCAAATACTAACATAGATTATAAATTATCAGAAACATATGCCAATACACTGGAAGGAAGTGTAACTGTTGAAGAATGTGAAAGTGCATTATTTAAGATGAAAGTTAATCGTGCCCCCGGACGGGATGGTCTGAGTGTCGAATTTTATAGAACATTTTGGAATGAAATTAAAAACATTTTAACAAATACCTATAACTATTGCTTTAACAAAATGGAAATGACGGAGTCTCAAAAATTAGGTGTCATTACATTATTACATAAAAAAGGAGATCCTTTTGAAATAAATAATTATATACCAATTACTTTACTTAATGTTGATACAAAACTTTTGGCATATACACTAGCTCAGAGAATTAAAGAAATATTACCAAAAATCATAAATAGTGACCAAAATGGATATGTTAAAAATAGATATATAGGATATAATGTGCGGCAAATACAAGATGTAATAGATTATGCGGAAAATTCAAAGTAGAAGGTGCTTTACTATTTTTAGACTTCTCAAAAGCTTTTGACTCCCTAGAATGGTCATTTATGTATGAAGCTCTTAAAAAATTTGGATTTGAAGATTCTATGCAAAAATGGGTAAGATTAATGTATACGGATATAAAAAGTTGTGTTATAAATAATGGGTGGCTCTCAGAACCTATCAAAATACAGAGAGGAGTAAGACAAGGCTGTCCGTGCAGCGCCCTAATCTTTGTTATAGCTGTTGAAATATTAGCTTGTAAAATCCGACAAGATAATAACATCAAAGGGTTTAGGATAAAAATAGATGGGAAAATTTGTAGTATAAAGATAAGTCAACTCGCAGACGATACAACTCTTTTTCTAAATACAAAGATAGATATTACTAATGCACTGAATTTAATAGAACAATTTGGGTCTTTATCGGGATTAATTTTAAATAGAAGTAAAACAGAGGGAATTTGGCTTGGACCTTTAAAACATAGTAGAGACAAATTCTTTGAGAACATAAATTGGGCAGATGAACCTTTAAAAAGTTTAGGTATCTACTTTGGTAGAGATAGAGAAATTTGCCTTAAAATTAATATTGATAAACAATATGATAAAATAAATAAAATATTGAATAACTGGAAAAAAAAAGAAACTTAACTATGATAGGAAGAATAACAGTAATCAAATCACTAATCATACCTAATATTACTTATATAGCATCAGTAATTGATATTAATAAAGGACAACTGAAACCATTCAAAAGCCTAATATATAAATATATCTGGGATGGAAAATCAGAAAAAAATCAACGAAATACATTATCTCTACACTTTAAGGAAGGAGGGCTGAATATGACAGACATAGACAGCTATATAGATGCAATTAAATTAAGTTGGATCAAAAGATTAACATCAAATGAAGATTCAAGATGGAAAATACTACCTAAATTTTATCTGAATAAATTGGGCAAAAATTTTCTTATATTCAAAATGAATTTAGATAAAATAAGCTCAATAACCAATATAAAAGAAATACCAGACTTTTATTTGGAACTTATCAAAACATGGATAAAACATAATAAATTAAATAACTCACCTAAAAACTTTGCTGCAATCAGGCAACAGATTCTTTGGGGTAATCAGCATATTAAACTGAAAGGAAAATGTCTTATTCTAACCAATTGGATAAACAGTAATATAATCTTTGTAAATGATATAATAGATAAAGATGGAAAAATATCAGAAACTGTAGTGGCAAATAAATTAAAAGAAAAACATAATTGGATCAGTGAATTCATAAAACTTAGAAAAGCCATACCTAAACTATGGACAGATAGATTAAGAGAAGATATGTCTATTAAAACATCTGTAAAAACTGAGTCAAAAATATTGTTAGGCAAAATAGAAATCAAAGATTATACATGTAAAATGATTTACAATTATATCAGGAAAGACATGAATGAAATGCCATTAGGCTTCTTAAAATGGAAAAGATACTTTAAAGAAGATTATATTAAAGGTAAAATATTAGAGAATCTATTCTTATTCATTCATTACTATGTTAAAGAAAATAAACATAAAATTTTAAGGTGGAAAATTATTCATTACACATTACCTTGTAAAGTACTGCTAAAACAATGGAGAATTTCTGAAACAGATAAATGTAATTATTGTACAGTAAAAGAAGATTATGAACATTATTTTCTAAATTGCAGTTATCTTGATAAATTTTGGACTAAAATAAAGGAAATTACTAAGAGAATTAATATTGATAATCATATTTTTTCAATGAAAAACTTTGTATATGGTTATAAAATACAAGAGAAGGGATACAATGAGATAAATTTTCTCTTAACAATCATACTTTTTTCAATTTACAAAGCTTATTATAAGTCAGATGGAAAAACTAAATATGTAAACATTTACAGTATATTCAAATGTGAATTTCTTAACTCTTTAGCATTGCAAAATAAAACTACAACTGGCAAAGCCAAAATCTTATACAGAATTAAAGATATATTAGAGCAAGTGAAACTTTGAAAAAATACTTATCGCTATATGCAATCTTTTTCACAAACACACTCTGGCTACAGACCGCTACATCATCAACTGCAAATCATTCAAGAATTTTAAATAATTTCTATAGCTATGTTACATTGCCTATCATAATGTTCATGAACTGTCATGTATACTTTCAACTTTCTTCAAAATTTTAAAAATTCTAGTATTTTCTTTGTATAGCTCTATAGATTGTTCTTTATTCTATTTTTTCTCTTAATGAAATTCCCTAATCTATAAACCTGGATTAAATATACTCATACTTACTGAACCATGCTGTCTATCACAGCCTGCATACATGTTCATGTATACAGGTACATGTTTCATGATCTTGTTATTAACTCTTTTTTTTAATCATACAGTAATATTACTATTTTTCCTTACAAAAATGTGCCTGTGTCGTCGTCCTCAGCACGTGGTATTGTACGTCGCCACTAAATCAATGTTTCGAAATTAAAAAGACTTCTTTGAGATATTAATAATTTTTGTTCTATAAAGACAGTATATATAGAAAAAATAAAGTATACTTACCTAAAAACCACGAAATTTCCTCTTTTTAATCTGCATAACGGTTTGTCGTTCCGGTGCATGCATTCCACAGTTACTTCGTGATAAGATCAATTGATCGTGACACGTTCGCCTTCAATTTATTTCGATCATAAACTCTTCACGTCTATTTCATTCAATCTTTGGTCTCTGAAGGGAAAAGATACTTAGCTTCTGACTTCAACTTCACTTATAGATACATAGACGATGTTTTGTCCATCAATAATCCGAAATTCGCAGATTACCTGAGCAGAATCTATCCTTCAGAGCTTGAAGTCAAAGAAAATACAGAGACAAATAATTCAGCATCCTATTTGGACATAATGTTGTCCTACGACACTGATGGTCACATGAACACCTCACTCTATGACAAACGTGACGACTTCAATTTCAGCATTACAAACTTTCCTTTTCTGAGTAGCAACATCCCTTCATCGCCTGCTTATGGCGTGTTCATATCTCAGTTGATACGCTATGCCAGAGCAAGTACGAAATATACGGATTTTGTTCTGAGAGCTAGGCGTCTTTCAGATAAGCTTCTCAGTCAGGGATATGTTTGTGACCGACTAACATCGTCACTGAGGAAGTTCTACGGTCGATATGGGGAACTCGTCATACACTATGATGTCCCACTCTCCAGAATGGTGGGTGATATTCTGTCATAGACCATTTGAACCATCCAACCCAAGATTGTACTCTATGTCTTCCGAAATGGAAGTTACCGGATGTGACAGTTCTACCGAATTGAGGCGGCGGGTGTTGCATGCAAGCAGGAGATGCTTACTCTTCCTGGGCACCTGATCTCACTCCCATATCGGGAGTTCGCTTCTTTTCATGTGGTGGAGGTTTTTGTTTGTTTGCTTTGGTTCCTGTTTTGTCCTGATTTTGTATGCCTTCGGTTTCTGATTTTCTGAATTATCGATTTTGTGCTGTATACAGGGATATGGTCATTATCCATATTTGTCATCTTACATGTAAGCCCTTTATTCCATTAAAATATGCAGTTATATAAATTCATTAATCATTATGATTATTGGCAAAAGAACAACATATATTTATTATCCATACTCTCTTTCTTAGTAAATTTACACACGAAAAAGCATTTATTTATGAATCGATCTTTTTGTCACAGTAATTACATCTATGATATGATTCTCGTTTATGTTGAGTATATGTTATGTGTTGAATTTATGTTATATTAGTATTATATGTATGTATAAAGATGTAAATAGATAATAAAAAAAAAAAAAAAGACAATCAATTCATTTCTTGCATATAGCTTTTACACCAAGAAATAAGGTCAAGTTTGAATGTGGGCCATGTCCCTCAATTTTGTGCAGAGTTATGCCCCTTAACCTTAGAAAAATTCAAAATTTTTTGGTTTCCGGACATTAAAAGGTAAACCGCACGCGCGGATCCAGCATTTTTGGTCAGAGGGGGTAAAAATTTTTTAGGAAGTTTACCTATCATGTAGGTGCATATATATCGGTGCACATGATGGGGAGGGGAGCAGTTCTGAGAGGGGCATTGATAGCTTTCCTTTCACGTTTATTTTTATGAAGAATTGGCGAGATTATTATTTTTAACATTGAATATTTTACTCATTATATCGGCGAGCGGAGCGGACGTACATTTTGTCCTTATTTCATGAGAATGAATAGATAAGAGATGTGTCATTTTCCCAAATGGTCAGACATCTTAAAATGACAAAACCTTGAAAAAGATGATGCCTTAGGAGGTTACATTCTATGAAGTAAGGAACTGTTGAAAATATGAGTTCCTGAGACCCAAGACAATTATATAATGAAGGAATTTTGTAGATAAAATTGTTTTGTATTTGCAAATGGCGGGCGAAGTGAGCCGAAATTTTAGATTTTAAAGCTATTTCGTGCATTTTAGACCCATTTCGATTAGAAATGACCCGAAGCATCCGAAAATCTCAAGGGGGGATCCAGAACCCATGGTCCCCCCCTCTGGATCCGCGCATGAACCGTTACAGATAATCAATTAATTTTTTGCATATAGCTTTTTAACCAAAAAATACAGGTCAAGTTCAAATACGGGTCATGTCCCTTAATAATGTGCAGAGTTATGCCCCTTGAAACTTAAAAAAGATAAAAAAAATTGTGGTTTCCGGATATTCAAAAGAAAAGCGTTACAGATAATCAATTCATTTCTTGCATATAGCTTTTATTTGGCGACTTTTAATAGAAATGAGGTAGAAGAAAGAAGGATATGTCCACCTGTAGAGGAGCATCGCCTCGAACTATTCAGACCAAAAAATCAAAATTTGCCCGTCTCGGTTTTTTGGCAATAAACGTCCTTTTTTGGCCTATCTTAACATTTTCGTCATTTTAGAGAATACCACATCATAACTTTACATACCTCTGCAATGCATTGAAATTGAAAAAGTCATATATGCCCTTATTTCTTATAGCTTGTGTATGATTTAAAGCCTATTTTGAAAAAAATTCTGATAAAATAAACGGTTCTAAGGAGTGTATTTTCTTAAAAGTACGATTTTGCTGGTTGCCATGGCAACAACTCGTTATTTTTATTAATAGCTAGAAGGTCGCCAGGTACTTAATTTTTTTTCTATGTATAGGCCTATGGTATTGCTTTATCCTAAAGCAGTCAAACCAATATGTACCCGAATTCGTTTTTGAGCAAAATGACTGTTTCTATAAAAAGCACAATAATTTGTGCAAAAAAAAAAAAAAACGGAAAAATCGAACCAAAAACATAGAGATTTACTCGAAGTTCGAATTTCTAATTCTCTAATTTTTAAAGAGTATAATGAATAGGATATATTCTGATGTTTGAATCTTTAGATTCAGAACTCATGCAAAAATGTCAATTGTTTTCCTATTTTCGGTGATTTTTCATTGAATAATATGTATTTTCCCCCAATATACCCATTCAGCACTGAAAATTTCAAGGAATATTATTTTTTCTGAAATAATGCAACAAACTGCGCTTATACCATTTATCGTCCGTGTCGGTTTCAAATATTACGTGATATAAAAATAGAATTATCTCCCTGTAGTCGCAACCCTTACCTTAATTACGTGCAGTGTTATGCCCCTTGAAACGTATTCAATATCTTTAAAGGACATTTTAAGGAAATCCGTTACAGATAATCAATTAATTTCTCGCATATAGCTTTTACACCAAGAAAAACAGGTCCAGTTTGAAAATGGGTCATTTCCTTCAGTTTTGTGCAGAGTGATGCCCTTGAAACGTTTTGTGGTTTCCGGACATTTGAAGGAAAATCGTTACAGACAACCAATTCATTTCTTGAATGTAGCTTTTATACCAAAAATTACAGGTTAGGTTTGAATATGGGTCATGACGCTCAATTTTGTGCAGAGTTGTGCCCCTTCAAACTTGGAAAAAAACCCAATATTTTGTGCTTGGTTGACATTTAAATGAAAATTGTCACATGGAATATATTTATATATAATTATTTCTTAGAGTTAGCTTTATATTGAGAAATACAGGTTTAGTGAAAAAACGGGTCATGTTCCTCAATTTTGTGTTGAATTGTGCCCCTTCAAACTTTTTATACATTGCTTATAGGTAAAATATGCCAGGCGGGGGTAATATTGATCCTTAGTTCAACAATAAAGTTCATTTATTTCTACAAAGCAACGGCGAAATTAAGTTTGAATTGAGACAATTTCTTAAAAATGCGTCTTAGTTGCATAATGGATTTCTTATTCTAAACTATATCAAACGTGAACGGCCACATTGGAAATTGACATTCCTCTTTACATTATTCTTGTTTCTTTCAGTGGTTTGTAGTTTGTATGAAAAACAGTGCGAGAGTGGAAAGAATTCTGAAGAGCGGAAGTACCGATGGTTGGGTTAGGAAAATCTTTACGAAAGAAGATATCGAGCGATCAATCAATGCTATCATTGGTGAGAATACATTACTCCCTTTTGTATGAAATTAAATCTAAAGAAATGATTTAGCGCTTACCTGATCAGAGTCAAATAGAAATTGATCTAGACATGTGTCTCAAGAAGTGTTCTTGGTTGCAATCCGAATTCAAATAATGACGCAATTTTGACAGTTTGTTTGACTTTATCAAAAAGCAAATTATATTAAACGTCTTCAAATTCAATACTATTCCTATGAAGAAATCAATAAATGTATCATTTTATAAGATCATTACTGTATATCTATCACTTCTACATTACGTAATGCTTGAATTTTCATGTTTGAACTTTAATTCTGATGTTTAATTATACTATTTATTTTTCCTTTGGTCACCCGAAGTTTAGGAAAAAAATCTGAAACACAAACACTTGATTATATGAACATACGTAAAAGATTAAACAATTCTTGATATTATAATTCTTTGCTATTTATAAAAGTTGACAGTTCATCCTAAAATATTATCAAAATTAAAGGAGGATAACATCCTAGCACCATCCCTCTAATACTCTTTTGTCATAGATATCATTTAGCTATGCAACTGAATCGACCTACAGGGAATATGGAGCAACGCACTCTTTACAAAATAAACACACAAGATTAAGATATCAAACTAGAGGGCGCTTCTGAAATATATTTGGCTCGTCTGAAAATCACTTTGGTTTGAAATACCACTAATGAGGATTGACTTTCCAAAGCACGTGTCTGGTGCATTACGATTTGTTTGAAATTTTGTTCAAGAAGGTTACGAGTTCCACGGAACACATTCTTTTTCTCTTCAAATATGCCTCAAAAAGTCAATACTCTTTCACAGTGATATATCTTTTTAACTGCTATGGAAATCTGTTATTTCATATCAAGCCTATCCAAAATAAAAATCAGAAAAAAAAAACACACCATTGATATTGAGGCATGTTTATCTGCAGCAGTAAGTCAGTACCAGTAAGTCAAAGTCAAAATCCAAAATTCTTTATAAATAGGCAAACAATACCTTAAAGTTCAAACAAAGGGAGGCAATACCATCAATTTATTATTGAAACATTGAGGATCTTTATGAGTTATCGCCACAGAGTTTGAAAACGAAATTGATTATAGATGGTGTCACTCCAATTGTTATGCACATAGGCTTTCACGAAGTGTAAAAACGACAATGTATATGTGAACTAAATGAAATCTATCCTTTGCTATACATGCGTTTATTACAATGACGAATATATGGAAACTGTAGAAAGGTCTTGTCGCAAGTATATATTTGAAATTTCAAATCTTTATAAATCAAAAATAAAACGTAAGGGGATGTAATACCTAAAGTGTGAAAGACATGTAGACATACAAATGGAAAGACTGGAGAAAATATGATCCCTAACTGCAAAGTTGTTAAAGATTTATCTTAATTTATTCATTGTCTGGTGCATTGAATAAAGCAATTTCTTTAAGGACTGTAACCATCTAATGACGAAGTTTGAAACTATATCACTCCGTATTGTGCAACAACATTTTTTTCTTTTCTTCAGGTAGTTTTTATGTTGCAACAGTTGCTGCAGGCATCTTGCTTATAGTAAACATGGTCAAAATATATTCATCACATCGTAGACACATAAATCGTCTTCTGGTGGGAAATAACGCGTTCATACCCTCCAAATGCTGGAACACGGAACCAAGTGTATTGTTGGTGAGATGAGAATGTAAAAAGTATAATTATTCATTTCAAAGAATATTTCGTTTTCTATCAACATATTGTATTTTAATCTCCTAATGAGTTAAAGAGGACCTTGACGATAACCTCAACAGCACTCACAATAGAGCACCAAATTGAGCATCGACGGACCCCAAGCAAGCTAGAAGTAGGACCAGGTGCCCGGGAGGAGTAAGCATCCCCTGTTAGCTAGCCGCACCCGCCGTCGATGTTCATGCTCGAAAATGAGAACAATAAAAAACATGAACTGCACTGTCTCGGGCCATTTCTATATAGAAAGTGCTATGGCGATCATGTCAGGAAATATTCAAAACACTTACTGTCAAACCCCTCGCGGGGAAATTTTTTACGAGCTCCACACTGCTTTACGAGCTCCACACTGCAAAGGGCATAAATGTGACACAAATGAGTTAAAGAAGATTCTGACGATAATCTCAACAACACTCACAATAGAGCACCAAATTGAGCATCGACGGACCCCTAGCAAGCTAGAGGTGGGACCAGGTACCCGGGAGGAGTAAGCATCCGCTGTTGGCTAGCCGCACCCGCCGCCTATGTTCATACTCGAAAATGAAAACAAATAATGATAGGAATATTTTGTTGAATGACAAATATTGGTAATGACTATATCCCAATATATAGCACAAAATCGATATTTTAGAAAATCACAAACCGAAGGCATTAAAAATCAGGATAAAACAGGAACCAAAGCAAACAAACAAAAACCTCCATCACATGAGAACAAGCGAACTCCCGATATGGGAGTGAGACCAGGTGCTGAGGAAGAGTAAGCATCTCCTGCTTCCATGCAAGACCCGCCGCTTCAATCCGGTTTTCTTTATCATATATATATATATATATATATATATATATATATATATATATATATATATATATATATATATATATATATATATATATAAGCACAAAAAAAGGTACAAGCGACCACGACACTAAACGTGTTTAAACCCAGCGGAAGGGACAGTACATCCCTTGAGCCCTCTGGATACACGAATATGTACTTGTATCCAGACGGAACAAGGGAACAAGGTTAAAAAAAAAAAAAAAACACTGAAAAGATGCTCCCTGATTGATAAAGTAACATATTATCAAGTGAGTAAAATTAAACAAAATACCGCCTCCCCCCACTCTATATAAATATTTGTTTAATTTTACTCACTTGATAATATGTTACTTTATCAATCAGGGAGCATCTTTTCAGTGTTTTTTTTTTTTGAACCTATAGAAGTCTTGGACGTGTTTCTATCGATCAGTCCGTCCAGACTTTTTGGCAGCGGGTGTTGCATGCAAACAGGAGACGCTGACTCTACCTAGGCACCTGGTCTCGCCCCTCGCGGGGTCTGCTTTGGTTCATGAATTGAGAATATTACCTACCTGTCTACTAGTTATAGCCTTTCGAGCTTCAGTATAGTACAGGTTCTGACTAGCATGAGAGTGTGTGTATGTTTTTTTTTTATGTACTTGTGTCCGAACGGAATGAGGGACGTACTGTCCCTTGTTCCGTCTGGATACAAGTACATATTCGTGTATCCAGAGGGCGCAAGGGATGTACTGTCCCTTCCGCTGGGTTTAAACACGTTTAGTGTCGTGGTCGCTTGTACCTTTTTTTTGTGCTTTTATATTTTTTTTTTCCCAAGCGACGTGCATTCGCCCTTTGTTGGGCTGATCCGACATTGTCTGAATAGTGAACGTGGTTGTTTTCACCTCTTTTGTGCTGTCTATATATATATATATATATATATATATGTATATATATATATTATATTCTTTTATACATGTATTTTACTTTTCAGGCAAGAAATATGATGTACCCTGGCATACAGATAGGACATATAATATGGGGTAATCGTAATTTAATTCAAAAGACTACACATAATACAAATAGTTCTTATAAGGCGTAGATTCTATCTAAAAGTATTCTATTTAAGCCTTAACATTTAAGTTGCCCTAGCAAGGGGTTTTGACGTAAAATTCGGATTAAGGTCTTCAGTTGCCAATTTGTACTTTTCGGTTCGGAATTTCCAGATTTCGATTTGCTTTTTTTTACCTTGATTTTCTCTCAAATAGCGAACCTTTTGATCGGTCACCTCTGACAAAACGACCAATCGTAGGCCGTCTTCTTCGGTATACATTTGAGATCTTGGTAATGACGACCCAGACATCAAAACAGAGGTCCAAGGTATCGTTTTGATTGTTTGAAAGTCAGAGCGTGGTGGATAAGACGATTATCGTTTGCAGAATTTGCAAAACTAAATTTAAGTATTCGACTTGATCTACTTCGGCAATATCGGCACAAATATTAACTGAAAGCGTGCGGGACATCGTCCTTAAGAGAAGCAGGCCGAGTATGATCTTATCTACTTACATTCAGAAAATCCTAAAAACTTACAAAAGTGAGCCAGCGGGGGACTCCGATTACAGAACAGGTACATGATTGAAAATTTGGTTATATATATGATTCGTGGAATCTTACTAGTACATGTATATCATTAGAGTACACCGTTTTAAACTTGTCTCATATTTTGAGTGTATTGAGTGTAAAGAGGGCGCTACTGAAATGAATGTTGGTGGCTCCGCCAGAAGCATCACTGATGAGATTTTAATATTCGAATCACGTGTCTGGTGCAGGAAAAAATGTTTGGAATTTTCTTCATGAAGGAATAGAGTAAGAACACTTCCGTATTATTATAATAAACACTTATTTCATGTTGCAGTGTGGAGCAGTTAAAATCATTCCCCGTGACCTGATGTTTAGAAGTGTATTAATTACTTCTTTCCAGCTCTGTCACCTGAAAGAGGCTTTATTTTGGCCCTTTATCGATTTGACATCATAGATATTATTTTGCTTTTTCCAAAACTTGTCATTCCATTCAAAACTATCACCAAAATTAAAGGAAATTAACATCTTAGCACCATCCCTCCTATGCAATTTTGAACATATATTTTATTTGGATATGCTACTGAATCGACCCTACAGGAAATTAGGAGGCGTGCATCTGTAAAGTAGATGTACAAATCTAAATTCAAAACATTATAGAGGGTGCTACTCAAATGAATTTTGGTGGCTCCGCCAGAAGCATCACTGAGGAGAATTTGATATTCGAAGCACGTGTCTGGTGCAGAAAAAAATTGTTTGGAACACTTCCGTATTATTGTGAAATTATAGAGCAAATAATTTAATTCAGAAGCAATTCAAGTGCATTTTATTTGATAACAAAAATTCTAATTCAGTTAGAATATGATTTTGTATCCTTTTGATATCAAGATTACTTTAAACAAAAATTAGGCAAACGTTACAAATACAGAAACACCGTTTTTGGACCTAAATATCAAAAATTTTAAACGGAAAGATTCATACTAGTGTATATGACAAAAGGGATGATTTTGGCTTCAACATAGTAAATTTCCCCTGGCTTGACGGTGATGTTCAAAGATTACCGTCATACGGCATTTACATATCACAGCTCATCCGGTAAGCTAGAGCATGTACTGATATTTTGGATTTTCACAGTGGAAATTTACAAATTACGAAAAACTTTCAAGTCAAGGTTTCCGCTTTCATAAACTAGTTAAGACTTTCTGGAAATTTTACAAAAATTACGGTCAACTTCTTTTAAAATTCGGATCTATACACGCAACAGAGTACATTACTTTTGGTATTACACAACCTGTCTTTTATGGTGAAATGATAAACAAAATTAGATGGATCAAAGGTAGGCAGCATAACCATCGAAAATGCATCAGAATCATCAAACACCTTTGATACCGTGGATATGATCCTAATGTCACCAGAAGGACACTAGGCTTGGTACTTAACCAATCTACAGTCTTGTACAAGCGCATCCTTGAAACTTGCACTCTGACTGACTGTGACGACGGGACTACAAGACGGGCCCTGTCCAAACCTCTTTAGAGAAGACAGGGCCCCGACCACCTGTCCTCTATGAATGTCAGTCGGACTCCTCGGGTGATTACATACATGACCTCGCTACAGCCGACAGAGCACGGACTGTATTACGCATGCTCTCTTTTTATATTCATTTACATATTAATCTGTGTTTCTATGGCCTCTACGTTTCGCGGTCTTGTTTGTGTGATGTCATCTTACAGTGAGGAGTTTGTTTTATACCATAATTGTACGTTCTTCGAGACCTCATGGTAATTGGAGAAGTGAGAGGGTTGTGCGCACGTAATCCAGGATAACCACACCATTTGCTACTTGCGTGATAAATGGCCGTCCAAAGTCGACACCAGTTGCCCATTGGTCTCGTCGGTTTATGTGTAGTCTTTTGTGTTTGATGTTTACATGTCGTGTGTCTCTTTTCCGTCTCGTGCTGTTCTCGTCTTTTGTGTTTTTGCATCGGGTGTTTCGGTGTTTTGCTGTTGATGCTGCAACGGGGTCTTGTTGGAGATCTCCTCCCTTCATTAACTGGATTATAACATATCGACACAATAGAGGAAAATACCTATCAAACTGGTAATAATACAAAGAATATGTACTCTGCTTAAACCGAATCGAAAACCGAAAAACCAAGGTTCATAATTCAAACGGAACTGAACCGAAACAATTCTGAACCGTTACAACCCCACTGACTGCTTATGATTTAAGAATCTTAAAATAATGGAAATAAAGTAAATTTTGAACATTCGTTCTTCTCTTTAACAAAATATAACAAATAAATCATACAAAATTACATAAAATTTGAATAGGTGCACAACAAATGAACAATGACAACTTGACTACTATTCTGTGAGTCGTGTATTCATAATTCAATCCATAATATATATAAACGGTATATGCACAATATCAATTATTCGGTTTGACCTACCTTTATTTGCATACCTTCTTGTCAAAGTAACTTCAACAGCGACAATCGATTTTCAAAACCATTATCGATAGTCGGTCACTTTCCAGTTTTAGCGACGATAGCGGCGACATCGGCGACTATCGTTACAACACTAGGGACTACGGTATAAAAGAAGACAGGTAAATAATCTGTCACTTCCTTATTGATCGCTGTAGGATGAACATCTCTAATTGCAATCTGATCGGTCCGTATTATCCCTTATACCCTTCCAAAATTTTGATTGACAGTTTAAAACAGATGATATTGTGGTATCTCATTAGCATAATCAAGTTTCGGTTTGTCTTCGATGTCACATACCGCTCATGACTCCAGGAGAAAGGAGGGGATCTCTTGGGAATATAACATGAATGTTTAATCAAATCAGGTATATCACGCCTACCAAGCATTTGTCAATCAGGTTATCAAATATTAATGGCCACAGGATTAAAAAACCCGGTCTTTAAGCAGATATTTATTTGAGGTTACGATTATTTATAATTGATCAAAGAGAAATAATTTAGGCTTTAATAGTAAAAATTATAAAAATCCAGTTCTTGATTTTATCGTCAATTTTGGTTTGATAACAAGAATATTTGCTTGCCAGAGTTAGCATTGAATAACATCTTTCTCAAAACTGAGTGTTCATTATGTGAAAATGAAAGGACGAATAAATCATGACGGATTGGAAAATTTGCTACGTTGGTTTCCAAGGCAACAGAGCATATAAAGTTGTGTGGAAAACAGCCTATAAAGTTCTGCAAGAAACTGACCTCGTTTTCGTATTAACTGGAAAAAAACTTTATTTTTACAATACATCATACATAACATGAAAATAAGAAAATAAAAAAAAAAATCTATGATATTCCTTGATGCCACAATTTTGGTCGTGAAAGGGAAATGATTTAAAATCTTGAATAAATAAGTTTCACTTTTCAGTCAACGAGAATGTTTGTACAATCATGTATAAAACAATCTGGATTCTAACGTATTGGTGCAGATTCAGACTCTCGACAACATTTCTATTCTCGAGATACTGTATTTCTTTTTTGTATGAATATACTTCTGTTTTTTAAAGACATTGAAAAAATTGCATGCTGTATTTCAGATAAATTTAAGGGATTATTCATTACTAGGAAATAAAGAGAAAAAAAATGTACACATTACATATTGTAAACAGTTTTAAATGCAGTAATTTGGGTCAACCTTTAAGTTTTGAGTTCATAAGATAGACGAATCTTCCTATAAAGAAGGCGGACATTGAAGTTATTGCCGGCATAAAATTGTAATGAGTTAAACATGATATTTATGCATTGCATATATAACACATAAATGTTGCAAATTTTCTAATTCAGGTTTCCTGGCAACCTCCTTTGTGACATTGTTGATCTGTTTGCCGTTGTCTGTCTTGATCATTTCTGACCTTCTATTCGTCATTATTGAAATCCTGTTGTGAGTAAGAGTAAAGCGGTGGTCACAATCCGCCGTACGTGTACGTACGTGCTGTCTGCGTGCAAAAACGTAGGCAAACCTTGGGTATCCGTACGGCGTCCGTGCGTTATCAGTACGTGTCCCGTACGTCCTTGTGGATTTGGGAACACGCAGACAGGACGACGTAGCAGTTTTTGTGCATACAGAACTTTCGATGCGTCTTGCCTGCGTGCTGTCAAAGAATTAAAAAAAAAAGTACGACACGCATGTTGCAAGTACGTGCAACGCACCTTCGACGCAAGGAAGTGAGGACTTCGTGCGTTAGCAGTACGTGTAAATTCGACATCCTTACAATAACGTAAACGACGTACGGAGAAAGTACGTTGTAAGCAAGTTGCACGCAAGTCGTAAGTACGTGCAACGCACTTACCCTTTTGCGCTACATGTGATGCAAGAAACTATCCATATAACCATGTGTGCGACGTACGTGTCGTACTCCTTCCGTACTCTTGCCACTTCCTTCCTTGCGTCTTCAGAAAAACGTAGCGCACGTAGCCTCCACAATCACGCACGTCCTAAAAGCACACACGGCGGGTTGTGACCAGGGCTTAAGAGTTATAAAACACTGTTTGAAGAAATACAATAATCAATATGGAAATGTATGTCTCGCAGAAGATTTACAATAAAGAATATCCTGAAATATCTCTACTTTATTTAGAACTATAATAGCCTGTACAATAATAATTTATGATGATTGACCTGACTGAAAGTGTTCTTTAAGATCATTATTTGAAATACATTAATGAAATATTTTGTCACG
>VSWD01000014.1:44918833-44947128 GCA_033119305.1 Pinctada imbricata
TAGTACAACAAATATTAATATTGACAAGAACTGCGACAAAATTTGCAGATTGCCATCTAATGACAGCAACGAAAGATTTATATCCTTGGATTATGTAAAGTCTATTGTCGATGGTCATCTGATGAAGTGTTTAGTGTCAGTGTCATTTGTCCCTTTTTGCATGTCCTGCAGTGCTTTATGTTCACTTTTGTTTATGAGGATGCTGCATTCAAGTCTTGGTTGATATCTTACATGTTTAACGTCTTCAAATTCATTGGCATCATTTTAGAGCAAATAAATTTACAGTATGGACCAGACATGAACGTTTCGGGTATTAAACCCTCGTCAGTGACCCTCAATCTAAATTATGAAATATGGCCAAAATCTGTGAAAATTATGTCCTAAATATGCAGAAAGATGTAGTAGCAGGAAGGCTGGGATATAATACTACAGGACCCAGGTTTCAGAAATTTGAGAAAATTTTGTAAACAGAAATTTTCAAATGCGTTTGAAGAAACTACCAACCGAAATTGATCGAACTTTGCTTCATGTGCCCTATGGGACTCCTCGTCCACCAGCAGTGACACTCACAAAGTAGTACAAATGTTACATTACATATCTTTATCACATGATCAAATATAAGGTTAAAACGGGATGCTGTGTGCTTAACCATTATGTTGAAGACCAGATATTTTAAACAATGAATATCATTGATAACAAAAAATAACAAATTAGACGTAAATCGATATTGAAATAAAACAGAGAATTTGCGAACGAAAGAGATTTAAGATTTCAGTTAATACTATATATGAATCTTGACCGTTGTATTAGGATTACTTATCAACTAAAAGAGCAATACCTATCTTTTGTTGAAATTGTTTAAATAATGTTGATTAAATATCGTTATGAATATAAATGTACTTTGAATATGCTTTGTGTGAAATCTTAAATAAGAACAGATAAATTTGCAATATGGACCAGACATGCACGTCTCGTATACTTAACTTGTCATTGATCTTCAATGTAAACAATGTAATATGACCAAAGAGTGAGAAAATTATTTTGTCCAAAAATGTATCGAAAGACGTAGCAGGATTGGCGGGATATGACGCTACAGTACCGACGTTTAAGTAATTTCAAGAAATTTCGATAACAGAAATTTTTAAATGCGTTGACGAAACGATCACCGAAGTCGATCGAACTTGGCTACATGTGCCTTCGGGGACTCCTTGTCCAACAGCAGTGACACGCATTAAGTGCTAATATGTAAACGTCTTCAAATTCAACAAGTTTTTACTTTGTATAGATGAAATCCAACCAAATGAAAAAAAAAAAAAAAAAACGAAAGAAAAAGAAGGTGTGAAACTCTGCTTCATTAGAATAAATTTTCAGATATCTT
Organism: Pinctada imbricata; assembly: GCA_033119305.1. Classification (NCBI taxonomy): domain Eukaryota; kingdom Metazoa; phylum Mollusca; class Bivalvia; order Pterioida; family Pteriidae; genus Pinctada; species Pinctada imbricata. Next base: position 44,920,212 of record VSWD01000014.1, read on the forward strand.
GCTGCAGATCAACTCCTTTCTTTTGGATCAGTTTCGATTATTGCGACATTTTACTGTTTGTTTTATTGCTTATCGGTCTTAGTAATACAACTAAATGTTACAAATGAACCAAGCAGCCTACCGATTGACCTTGTACATGTACATGCTATTACTGTCGAGATACCCATGAATCATTGGGATTTGACTAGGCAGGGATGGTGCATATAAAAGGCAAGGGTCCGGACGCCACCTATGTCTTGGACAAAGTACTGGAAGGGGCTATGGAGGAAAAACCTTCCTTCCCCTTACATACACGGACAACCGTTATAAAACTATCAAAACGTGATGGGAGTGACCGTTTTATAATGAAGAAGACAGTGCGAATATGTAGTTTAAGCCAATGTTAAACGTCTTCAAATTAAATAGCATCAGCATGGCAACCCTGCAGACACCCAGCGAAACAAACCCACAAGAAACTGACACAGATTGACATCATACAAAACTACAAATCGCACAAGGACGCTAGAACATGATACAAATAATCGAAACAGACGCACAGAAACATAAAACATCAAAGACAACACATAAAAGGAAGGACACCAATGTGCACCCGGCGCCGACTTTGGACGGCCATCTGTTATTAGCTGATGGTGTTGTTTTCTGAAAAGACTTAAACGTCTTCAAATTCATTAGCACCACTTAAAAGCAGATAAATCTACAACATGGACCAGACAGGAATAAATTATCCATTGTGATGATAAGTTATTTTCAGAAATATGACAGAGAATGTATCCTTTTTTAATTCTTTTTTTTTTTTATGGCGAGAGGATTACATACTCAATCCCTTCACTGTATTTCTTAGAAACTCAGGTGAAGGTCGGTCATAATGAGACGTTATCATAAATCAAGATCAAATATAGACACCAAGCAGAGGAAGATTTTACCTTGTATGAATAAAACATCAAAAGTCGTTTGAACGAGTGTAAACTTGAATGAACGATTTTTTTTATTTTGTTTAAATGAGTATGAAAATCGTATGAGTTTTTATCTTGTTGAACGATTAAAAAAGTCATTAAAACGACTTTTTTATCTTGTTTGAACGACTTTTTATCTCGATTAAACGTCATTGAATGAGTTTTCGTTTTGTTTGAATGAGGTTTTATTTTGTTTAAACGACTTTTTATCTTGTTTTAACGAGTTTCGTACGTCCTTTGAACGAGTTTCTATCTCGTTTGAACAAATCTCTATCTTGTTTGAACGGATTAAAAAGTCTGAACGAGTTTTCGTTTTGTTTGAATGAAGTTTTTATATTGTTTGAACGAGTATTTATTTTGTTTGAACGACTTTTTATCTTGTTTAAACGAATTTTCATCTCGTTTGGACAAGTTCTGATTATTCAAAGCTTAATTTTGATCACATTATCACAGAACATTAAATGTCGCAGAATGGTACAATCATTTGTAAGTAGGAAATTCAAACTAGCCTCGTTTTTAAAGTGCTATAAACAGATATAATTATAAATGTCAACTTAACTTGTAAACTAGAACAAGATTCAGAACTTAACTTTCTGTACGAGATTTATTAAACGGTATTTGAACAAAATTTGATCAAATGAGAGATCAGTTAACTTGTCTTATAGATATATAGTAATTACTCATTTACCCCTTGGAATGACTTTAACTTCAGCAGAATCTTTGTTGCGTACACATCTCTTGATCTCACATCCAACCTGCCATTCTGTCGACAGGTTGTAACACTTTCCATTGTACTTACAGCCTTTGGATAAGAGAAAAACAACTACTTATTTATAGTAACGTGTTTCATTTTTTTTTCAGTCTAAGCGAACAAGGGCGTAGTTTTCTAATATGGACGTGTATGTGTAGACTTTAAGGGTCAATCCTGTTCTGACACGTACGTAACGTTCACATACCACGGTATTTCAGTTTTCAGTCAATTTTCGATAAATTCAATACAATAAATAAATTCATATTTTTGTATAATAAAAACAGAGAAAGGCTATCATTGTAAAGGCAGGAATTATATTATTTACATAAATATTCACAAAAACAATGCGCCCATTTCAGCCATCAAACAGTTTTGTCGGATCGAACTCCTTTAATGAAGTAGAAATTGATATAGAAATTGGTTTGGAATTTTCTTCGGGAAGGTATAGAGTTGGAACCCTTCGACATTATTAAAAACTTTTTTTCAGATTTCAGATTCATTTATTTTTCAATGAACCAACAGGCATGGTAAAAAGAAGTCACATTTTTATTACAATTATATACGAAAAACAAAAGGCCTATGGGGGCTACAACGCTCACCTGAAGTGCACACAAAAGAATGATAGTAGACAATTTGGTAGAGGACCTTGAGTACTTGCTTCAAGTAAGGTTTCCTTTGATTCTGTGTAGCAGTTTCAGAGAAGATGTTGAAAATGTTTCATCAAATCATAGCCCTTGGTGACCATATTTTTTTTTTCGATCAGCATGAAAAAAAAGACAAACTTGGTAGAGGACCTTGAGCACGTGCTTCTTGTAAAGTTTCATGAAATTCTGTGCCGCGGTTGCAGAGGAGAATTAAAAAATGTGTCATCCTATCAGAGCCCTCGGCGGCCATATTTGTTGACCGCTTGGCACGAAAAACACAAATAAGGTAGAGGACCTTGAGTACTTGCTTCCTGTAAGGTTTTATGAAATTCCGTACAGCGGTTTCAGAGATGTCGAAAATGTGTCAGCCAATCAGATCCTTCGGCGGCCATATTTATTAAACTTGGAAGAGGACCTGGAGTACTTGCTTCCTCGTAGCTTTCATGAAATTCTGTGCAGCAATTGCACAGGAGAATCTAAAAATGTGTCATCCTATCAGAGCCCTCGGCGGCCATATTTGTTGACCGCTTGGCACGAAAAAAAAAAACAACAAATTAGTTAGAGGACCTTTAGTACTCGCTTCCTGTAAGGTTTTATGAAATTCCGTACAGCGGTTGCAGAGGAGATGTCGAAAATGTGTCAGCCAATCAGATCCCTCGGCGGCCATATTTGTTAAACGATCGGCATGAAAAACACAAACTTGGTAGAAGACATTAAGTTCTTGCTTTCTGTAAGGTTTTATGAAATTCCGTGCAGCGGTTGCAGAGGAGATGTCGAAAATGTTAAAAGTTTAGGACGAACGGACGACGGACGGCGCGCTATGACAACAGCTCACTTGAGCCTCGCGTAGGTGAGCAAAACAAGGAGAGCACAAGGCTCATATTTAGGTCACTTACAAATTGACGAGCACTGATTTGCATGAAGGCCCTATCATTGAGTATTGATGCAACTTAACAAAAGATGCCCTCATTAACCTTTGGTTAATCGTGGTTAATATAGAGGATTTTTATGCATCAGATACGTGTTTCGGATAGTTTTCATCAGTGGTACATCCAGTGATCTGAGTAACAAATTTGTCAGTCATGATCCAGTGTCGGAGCTTGTATTTCGTAAATAAATTACAACAATACTAATAAGCCCACGGGAAACTCTTCTTAAAATGGTGCCCATTGACGTCAGAGTCTTTTTTTTTGAAGAAAAAGGTTGAGGCTTATCAGAATAACGATCGCACAAAATTTAAACAAAGAGAGCTATGAGGTTTAAAAAGGAAAATATCAATAAAAATAGATCATCTTCAATTTCTCCTAAAGGGATTCGCAGTCGAAATTGAAAATGCCTTTTCCGGGAAAAAATCTTGCTCTTAACATATTTCTTTAACAGTATTGATAATTTTTGGGTTTTCACTCTGAAATACGAGGGGTCATTGATATCTTGTGAGCCTCGGTTTTCTGAGATGCAGAAAGCTTTCTACTGACAGATTATATTATAAAAGGACAAACAATCAATGACACATACTATGCTTCACTTCTGAAACAAAAACGGTGAAATATGAAACTTATGCGCCACGGAAAGCTCACTAGTTAGAGATGTGTTGCTCCACCAGGACAATGATCCTGTTCACAGGTCTGTTACTGTCATGGCTGCCATTCTTGACTGTGGCTTTAATTTGATTGAGCGTCCGACTTATTCACATGATCTTGCTCCTTCAGACTTTCATCTATTCCCAAAACAAAAAATGCTATATCTGGCACCGACTTTCAGTCCGATGATGACGTCATACTTGCAATGACCTTAAAGACCGGTGGCTAAATTGAATAGATACTGAAGGGGATTATGTAGCAAAATAATGCAAACGTCTGATAAAATTCAAATTCTTCAATACGAGGCTCACAACATATCAATCAACTCTTGTAGATCATCTTCTTAGTTCGAATAAGCCAAGATAGAGATATTCATTTCTTTGGTTCTTCAATGGTTCTTTTTTGTACGTTAATATAATTATTGCTCCTGTAAACATAACAGTAAATATTTCATTTGTGAGAATGAGAATAGCTTACCGAAAGGTTTAGATATCACCACAGAGCCTAAATGGAAAAAATTCAGCGCTGGTGAAAATTCGTATGACTTATAGCATTTATGCTTCATGCAAGTGTTTTCATCATCTTTACATTTGCCAAAAGCAACACAAGTGCCATTGATAATACAACCTGCAAGTAAAAAAGTTGAATGAGTTATCATATATTTCAAACATTGATGCATGTGAAATTCAATCGAGTTGGTAAAGTTTCGTTTGTCAAGTAATAGCGTAACGGTCGAGGCTAATCAGAAAGGAGGGAATATCCAACAACACCAACAACAAAACCTTAAAACACCCATTGCAGAAACACAAAGCAGACATTGACAGAAATAGTCGCACACGGTACAAGGAACATCATATCACATCGAAACATCAAACACAAATGACTACATATAAACCAACTTGACCAATGTGCAATCGGTGCCTACTTAGGACGGTCATCTGTCTCGTCAGTAGCAGACAGTGTGGTTATCCTGAATTACGTGCGCACAACTTTTCTCCCACTTTCCCGATAACCCACAGCTCTCGAAGAACATAAAATTTGGTGTTATTGTTGAGGTTATTACCTCCTCCTGTTCGATGACCACACAAAAACAAGACCGTAGAACGCAGAGGCGCCAGCAACACAGATGAATATGTAAATGCATATAAAAAGAGGACGTGCGTAATACAGTCCTAGCTCTGCCGGCTGTAGCGAGCTCATACATGACATTACATGTGATCACCCGAGGAGTCCGACTGAGATTCAGAGAGAACAGGTGGTCGGGCCCTATCTTCTCTATAGAGGTTTGCACAAGGCCCAAAATGAGTTGCACTGCTGACTGACTGTGAAGACAGCATTTCATGACGAGCCCTGTCTAACACTGTTTAGAGGTAAGATGGTTTCTTCAACAAGTATTTTCTGAAAGTAAGTTGGACTCACGGAGTGATACTACACTGTGATCTCTCCAGCCGACAGAGCATGGATTTGTTCTCCTAATGTTGATGTTTGTTTATGCATCCATCTGGGTGTTACCCTGCGTTCTGCTGTTTTTTTTTTGTGTGTCGTAATTTAAAGAGGCTAATTTCCACCTTGTGTGATGTTTGAGACCAGAGGGTATCCAAAAATGCCTTAATTGGCAGAATGCCATCTTATGATAGCATCGAAGGCTATTTATATTCTTGGATTATGTAAAGTCTTATGCACCCAAAACGTGCATGTCTGGTCCATGCTGCAAAATGTTCTGTTCTTAAATGATGCTATCAAATTTGAAGACTTAATTTGATAATCGACATTATGGGCGTTTCGTCCTTACCTGATACAACATCCAGTAGTGTTTCCAACTCTTGCATGTTCTATTTTTATCGCCTCACTACTTACGCTAAGATTGTATCTAGCTTTATTTATCATCTGGGTGTTGTCCGTAAGCTGAATCTTGTCGTTTATCTCCCGTGTCATTAAGACGTTAATAATTGAACTCTGTCCCTTAGTATTAAACGACGGATAAGCATGTCTTTTCAGCACAGAAAAGAAAACATTTAGCAGTGAAGTGTTAGTATCGAATTATTGAATCCTTCATTTTTGTTATTGTTTTGTTCCAATATACAAGCATTCTTTTCATCGGCATTTGTTTGTAAACGCTTTTTCGGTTCTACACAAATTCTCGCCGCCGATTCATGTGAATATTTGGTGATTTATGGTGTAATTGTTAAACGTCTTCAAATTCAATAGCATCATTTGAGAGCAGATAAATTTTCAGCATGGACCAGACATGCACGTTTCGGGTATTTAACCCTCGTCAATAAGCCTTAATCTAAACAATGTGATATTACCAAAGAGTGTGAAAATAATCATGTACAAAAATTCACCGAAAGACGTATCAGGATAGATGGGAGATGAGGCTCGGGACCACGTTTTAGAAATTAAAAAAAAAATTGTTAAAAGAAATTTTCGAATGCGTTGAAGAGACAGACGATCAACCGAAGTTGATCGAACTTGGCTACATGTGCCCTCGGGGACTCCTGGTCCACCATCAGTGACACTCACCAAGTGGTTTAAATGTTAAACGTCTTCAAATTCAATAGCATTATCTAAGAGCAGATAAATTTTCAGCATGGACCTAATTTTGCGAAAGCAATTGTAAAAAAATTCAACGCTGTATACAAAACTATCAAACAATATAACTATTATTCATAAATCGGTATATCAGTCGTAAAATATTTACGTCTTCAAATTCATAAATTTGCATCATGGACAAGACATGCGCGTTGCGGGTACTTAACCCTCGCCAGTGATCCTTAATCTAAACTATGAAATATGGCCAATGATTGTGAAAGTTATGCCCGAAAAAACGAAAAAAGTGAAGGATGAGTGGGATATGATGCTAAAGAACCTTTTCTTTAAGATTTTTTTTTTAGAAATTTCGAAGATGTTAAAAAAAATATAAACAGAAATTTAAGAATGCGTTAAAAAGAACGATCAACCGATGATAAGACTTGGCCACATGTGCCGTCGGACACTCCTAGTTTACCTGTCGTGACACTCACCAAGTGGTACAAATGTTACCTCTCCAAATTCATAGCATCATTTATGAACAACTTATTTGCAGCAAGGACCAGATATGAACGTTTCGGATATTTAACCCTCGTCAGAAGAACTCATTCTAAACAATGAAAAAAATATTACTCTCTTTAAGACAATTTTTATTATTGCAAAATGCACCTTTTCTGTCTGGGATAACTTCGTATGACATATAGGGTACAGCATAACCACCAGGGTTGATTTTCTTTCCTTTACATTGAAAGCTGATGCAAGATGAATCGCCAGGCCATTTGCTTCCTCGAGGTTGGCACTTCCCTTGCACTGTACAACCTTAAAAAACAAAACGAAGTAAATGAGATAAAGAAGATGCTGACGACAATTTCAGCAGCACTCACAACAGAGCACCAAATTGAGTATCGACGGACCCATAGCGAGTAAGAAGTGGGACCAGGTTCCCGGGAGGAGTAAGCATCACCCGTGTGGCTACCCGGAAATGCATATTTGTTGTTGGAATAATTTTAGTGCATTATATACGTGTTTAAAGCTATAAGTCTTTAATCATTGATGCTTAGGGCTGATGCTGGCGAAATACATATAACTAGAAAGGTTTCTTGTTGCGGTTGCAACAAGAGTGTCTTCCTCCTATACAATTTTTGGTTTGGAAATATGAAGGACGTCACATTACATGTATTTATATTATATATTTAAGTTTTCAAATAGCAGTAACATTAAATTTTCAAACCGATAATTGTTGGTGAGCAACCATTTGATTTTTTTTTGGGGGGGGGGGGGGGGGGGGGGGGGGCAGGAATTATATTGCCAGCCGGTAAAATTTTTTCAGCAATTTTCTGAGCAGGCCATTTTTTTCAGCCATTACCAGAGTCGGAGAAAAATTTTCGCCGGTTTTTCGGGCCGGATTTAAACAAATTGTCAAATGTTGTGAATGTCTGTGTAAGTTAAACTCCCCGCTGTTACAGAGTATGAGTTAATAACCGTTCCTTCAGATGTCTCTTTGCAATTAGCGAATTTCAGACAGATTGTATGATGTTTAAATAGAACCTTTTCTAAATTTTTGTGCCTATGCGTATTAGGTCTCTGGTAGATACAGCTATGTGAACAGTTTGTATTTACATTAATTAATTTTTTGACTTTAAATTGTCTGGCACAAAGGGCCAGCAAAAATTTCCATATCATGCAATGTATCCTTACTTTTGCATGGTCCGGGAAAAAAAATTGCCGGCCCTTTGGGCCGGAATATTTTTTTCAGCATTTTTCAGAGCCGGGATTTTTTTTTTTTTTTTTGCAAATTCTTCCTGCCCCCTTCCCCCATAAAAAAGGCGAGCTCGTAGCTGTAGAACCAATTTTCTTGAGAAGAGAAATGGTAATAACAAGTTACATTCAATATATATATATAAATACCATGAGGTTCTCGCTGTGCAGGTTCAAATTTGGACCCCCCCCCCCCCCCTTCCCTTTTTTCAAAGTTTATTTTGAATTTCCATCATGGCGACATCGTTCAATATAAACAGAACTGTTTTCGAAAAACGAGGGGAGGGAAGAATGTTGGAGAAATTGTTCATCAATTTGTAAATAAACCAACCGAAAATTATGTTCGAACGTTTGCTAGAATTAGAAATTAATCTTGATGTTCAAAATATAGTTATTGAAGTTTAGAAACAGGTTTGTAGGTTAGAAATCGGAATCAAACTACCACTTTTTGTGTGTAAATTCTGGTTTGTAGCTGATCTCTTCTAAATTAATCAACTGTTTTAAAATCAAATTGTGTATATCGAAATGTATTTATGAAATGCATATTCATCATTGCCGTGAAATCGGAATTTGAAAATCTCAACACTGCTTTTCTCGAGTCGGACTCGGACTACCAATTTTAGTGTGCGCCCGATCTGTTGGCGTGAAGGTGTATCGAAATACCCAACTCAAAATTTCGATGCTCATATCTTTTCAACAGTAAGAGATAGGAAAAATCAGAAAGACTAAATAAGACAGATATATGGATAAAAAATAATGATATTGAAATTTTTAGGAAACTTCATAAGCTTAATTTTTGTTTACTATTATAAGCAAAAAAGTGTCTTCCTCCTATGAACTTCTGAATTTGGAAATATGAAGGACGGTGAAGGACGTCATCGTAATAAATCGTTACAGTGTGCATCTAGCATTTCATATCTTGCATGGCTGTCTACTTTCAAAAAGAATGGAAATTGTAGATAGCAAAATACGAGATATTTAAGCTTACAAATAGCAAAACATGAAATTTTCGGTCCTTTTGAGTAATTCGACGCTCCCGTCAAATATTTGAATCTACTAAAAAACATGATAAAAAAATAACAGAGACCAAAAATAAAAAAGACCAATCTAGCTTTTACTCCAAACGTAACGTTGGAGAACTTTCATTGTCCTAGCTTACAGGGTTCTTGAGAAATCGCTGATCCAATTTTCCACGGTTACGAAAACAATAGGTCTTCCGACGGAAGTCGGAAGACCTAATTACGTACTAAATTGGCCCAAGTTCGTAGGATAGCCTTTTCAATTGTGAAAGTCTAGAATGTTGCTTTCGAAATTCTTTACAAATTTTTAATTTGTGTCTCAATTGCAATTATTAATTCTAATCTGAGATAAAGCTACCTTAGATGATTTGATAATTTGATAATTGAAAACGAAAACCTAGCGGTCGTTTTAAGGCCTACTTGAATAGCAAAATTCTAACGATATACCGACATGTATGCCAAAGAGCTACTCAGGTTAAAGCTATGCACCGAAAGAGATACCACCTTATTTCACGTTGATTAACAATTTATATTGCTTGTTTCACATTATTTTTTCTTATTCTAATTTCTCATTCCGGGGCAAATACGCGAACACCGCCCCCTTTTCTATCTTACTTACTTAGATACCATGTTCCAAATATGAACTTTTTTTCGTTAGAGCCAGACTGCATGCAATTAAACTACTCGATCAGGGTTTTATCTCACCTCTGCATTTTTTTTTTGCAATCTGATTGGTCGAGAAGAACTGAATATTATGTTGCATTATGCTACTGACAGGATATTATTTTAAAATTCTGCTTCTACTAAGACACTCTACGCTGTTACCGTCACCGAAATGCTTTAAGATATGTAACATACACAAACAAAAATCCGTCGGCGGGATAAATTTGTTATACAGTCTTTTACAGGGAGGATACACAAATATATTCATCATTCAGGAAGTTATTATGTCGCCACGGAGATCTTATCAAACTATCCCTCTTTTCAGAATGATCAGTGACATTCTAGATTCCGACTTAATGGCTCTCAACAACAGCAAACAAGACATCTTTAACTGATATGTACATCATTATGTACTTTGAGATGGCCGTCCGAAGTCGGCACCGTTTGCCCATTGGTCTCGTTGGTTTATATATAGTCATTTGTGTTTGATGTTTCTATGTGATTTGGTGTTCCTTGTACCTTTCTGTATCTCTTCCTGAGCGTGATTGCTTTGTGGTTTGCATTGAATGTTTTGGGGCTTTGATGTTGGTGCTGCAACTGGGTGTTGTTGGATATCCCCTTCTTTCTTTGAAACAATAACCGCATTTGACAACTTTTCATGTGACTGTTGCGACGAGTGTTGCATGCAGACAGGAGACGCTGACTCTCCCCTAGCACCTGGACCTTCTTCGGAATATTGTTCATTACGAGGGTCGCAAACTTGAAATACTAATGATTTTGAATTGCATTTTGGAATTTGAGACTGAATAACCGATACGCATTTCTTTTATATTTATTATAACGGAATTTCTAATGATTTTGTGATGTTGATATATACCCTACGTACATTATATATGCATCTTGATTCTCACACAAAAAGAAAAATGGGACAAACAGGCAATGACACAGCTCCATAGATTATAAAGTTTTAATCAAAGCAGTAAGAGAGAGAGTAACAAGCTCTGGTTATTACTAATACTTGTATTGTTTATGTAACGTTATCCGTGTGATGTCTATACAAACATGTTTAAACTAATGATAAATTGATACTGCTCGTGCATTTCATAGAGCAATCTGCAACAAATTCAGTTCATGCACTTGACTCTGGATTGCATTGTCCATTGAGTAGCGTTGTCCCGTGTTTCTATGGAGCTACGTTATTGTTTCCGTCTCTTTGTCCGCATTTTTGTTATCTCGCGATAATTTTCTGTTTTATGATTTTCAACCATTTCTTAGCCTGCTGATTAATGTTTATTTTTGGATTCCGTTTTGAGATTTGTGTTGCCTTTCATTCACTGATATCGATGATAACCTAAATACCATATTCAGAAGAAATTCTTTACAAAAGTTAAATAAACAGGTGGACTTTATCCAAAAACCGACAGAAAATATTACATTGTAAGCGAATTATTCTTATTTTACATGTTTGATTTCCTGAAAATATCTTCTTTCCTTTTGACAAATAGCATTGATAGCAACTGCGTAATCTAGTTAGTCTCATCACTTTCCCTCTTTTCGGTGTCACCTGATTTTTTAATTGCATGATTTGGTTGTCATGGAAAGCTGACTAAAGATTATCCATAGTGCTCACAGTTTGTGATGAGCGATGAAATCGACGAGGGTGTTCAATTTTGAATAATCTTCCGTAAAATTACATAAAGCTCTTTGACTAATCAATTTTTCTAATATTTATGAATATTTTAAAGTCTTAAAATGGAGCATAATTCTATACATGAAGCTAATAGTTTTTTAAAGAAGAGATTGTTTATACATTGTAATGAGTAGTAAATAATACAAAATATGATATCAGTACTAAGTTTTACGTACCATCGCACTTGTAACATTGGACAAAACGTAAATTCGACAAAACAACAGAAATAATGCCGAGCGTGTACAACCTCATAGTGAGACTTGCTAAATCCAGATCTTGACTTGTACTCGCAGCGTTTGAACTTCTTACAAGCCTCCTTTCTTACTTCAATCATATATTTTATCCTAAAGTTTTACTCTGCTCAATGTCAGCTGACATCGTGGATGACGTGAGCAAATTTATTTGTTCAGCTATGATGAATAGATATATCGCCAAAATCAAACTAAATCCCATTTCCTTAAGCTGTCGCACTTTATAGTTTAATACCGGAGGATTGGACATAAATCCTATCATAATGATTAGAATTAAGAAGAATGTAAAACGTCTTCAAATTGAATAGCATCATTAAAGAACAGATAAATTGGCAGCATGGACCAACATGCACGTTTCGGGTACTTAACCCTCGTCAGTGATCCTCAAATCTATACAATGTAGTATGCCCAAAAGTGTGAAAATTAGTATGTCCAAAAACCTACCGAAAGACGTAGCAGAATTGATATGATGCTACAGGACCCACATTTTAGAAATTTCTAGAAATTTTGATAACAGAAATTTTTGAATGCGTGGAAGAAACAATCAACCGAAATTGTAGTGTAGTTGCAATATATCACAAGATCAAATGGATATGGAAGATTTCTAAAAATTCCTTCTATAACTTTAAACGAATTCTGAATATCTAGAAAATACCTAGATTTCAATCATTAAATTATAACTTCAGCATTCTCGTCTCTTTCTCGGATGAATATATAAAAAAAAAACAGACAACATAACTTAACACACCCCACCTACATAAAATAATGAATTAACCAATGGAAGGTGTTTTCATTATCCAAGTACGCAATAAAAGTACGTCGAAAAGCTTTGGTTCGTTCGTCATTGTTCGTTGTCTCCAAACGCATATACTAGTAAATAGTTACAAAAATGTATCTTTTATATATTGAATAAGGATATGTATAAATGTATAAATCGTTCCCGTGACTTGATGTTTCTTAATTAAGTGCATTAATTACTTCTTTCCAGCTCTGTCGCCTGAAAGAAGTTTTGCTTTAGCCCTTGACATCAATTTGACATCATATATTTATATATTGCCATTCCGAATTAATAATATAAACACTTATTTCTTGTTGCAGCTTGGAGCAGTTAAAATCTTTCCCCGTAAATTGATGTTTGTCAAGTGTATTAATTATTTCGTTCCATCTCTGTCGCATGAAAGAAGCTTTGTTTTTGCCCTATATCAATGTGGCATCATATATATTTTTTGCTACTTTAACTTCGGAAATTTGCCATTTCACTGAAAATTATCGTCGAAATTAAAGGAGGTTAACATCTTAGCACCATCCCTCCAATGGTATTTTGAACATATATTTTATTTGGATATGCTACTGAATCGACCCTACAAGAAATTTGGAGCCTTTCACTCTTTGTAATGTCAATGTAAAAAAACAATATGATAATAATTATTATGACGAATATTTTTTCGGTACCGTATTTACTCAAATGTTGTAATTATTTTACCACTCCGAAGTTTACAGAGTCACACTAATTTTGCGTCTTAATCGCAGAATGAGTGTGGTCTGCGGTTTCGCTGCCACCACCGTAATTAATTTATAAATTACGGAAAACACTAAACTAGACGATAAAGTTCTAAGTTTCTACAATTTATTCTAATTCTCGATTCCACAATATAGATAGGGCTACTCCACGCACTTACGCTATACAAATCTACTAAAATAACTACGATTCCGAAATAAAATATACGTAAAAGAGTACGCTAAAAAGATCCGTCTAAAAGTTAAAGTGAGTCTAAAAGAAGCGCTAAAAGAAGTTAAGTCTAGAAGTAAAGTGCCGAAATTTGACGTGATCCCCCCTTTTATACTGGCCCTAAATTTGGAAGAAGCTACGCCCTTGATTCCAATGATCACGCCTTGATTCGAAAGATATCCCCCTTTTTGCTTGTCAATAATTTCCCAGTTCCTGAAAACCCTCCCCGGAAATACCAAATAGAGAGCGACCTGCGCGGGCTTTAAGAGGATTAACTCGTCACTCTCCCCTGTCCGATTTACCCGATAAATGTGTCCAATTTTACTAAGAATAGAACTTATCCAAACAGAAGCAGTGGGCTCGACTGCCATGCCTAACACTTATCTAGGTACTTAATCTCTTAATCCCCCAAAACAATAACAATAAAACATGTCGGAGTAGCCGCATTCACTTGACAATATAAAATAATTATCATAAAAATTATTATTTAGAATAGAATTTCAATTAGTTACAAATAATCAAAATTTAGCGTTTTGACCCCCAAAAATCGTTACACTATCTCCCACCAAGGAACAAACTCCTGGTTGTTCACAAATGAAATATCAGACTAAAATAAAAGAGGAATATTAAACGAGTAGAGTTATGCAAAATGATCATATATAGTTACCACAAGATTAAAGTTTGTATGGTATAAACTCTCACTTTCAATTGTCCACTTTGAATTAAATTCCATAAAAGAAAAAAAAATTACAGTTTGTTGCACTTTAATACACTTCGTTATGTTCAGTTTTTCTGTTGAGGTTCCACGAAACATTGTCCAAATTTTGTATTGTCCAAAGCACAAATGGAATGGCGACCTCGCTGGTAACACAGAAAACCAGGTCAACGGCCGGGTCAAGCCAAAAGGTTTGGCGACCCAAAACCTGGTGAACAAGACAGGTGCCAGATTATCTTGATCACCAGTATAGTCGTCCCTTTTCTGCCGACCTACCCTCAAACGGATGCGCATGTTTGGGGTCTAAGGCCAGGTCTGATCAGCCCCTCATGTCCAAGAGACTGGTCATAGACCCGCTTTCCCGATTAAATCAAAAATGATTTATACCGGTATGTCCATTGGCGTTGATATATTCCCGAATGATTAAATCCAAAATTGAAACGTCATTTTCAATTATAAAATCCAAAAATTTAAAAATGATCTTTTTGATATACTATCCAAAATAATCCGATAAGATAATTCCACTATTTTTCCAAGGATTCACACATCGCACGAACCATTCTTAGGAAATGTTCGTTTCTTGGAACTTGCTGCAAACAATCTACATTCTTTTTCATAATTTCTTCAACTTTTAAAAGGAGCGAATGAACGTACAGGTTACTTTCCAAATGTGATGCTCTAATAATATTACTAAGGACTTCAGTCTGTGCCAAAAGAGCTGCCTGAAGCTCCGATACCTGGATCCGTAACTGACTCAATTGCGCACTCAATGAGTCGTGTTCCCTTAAGACTATTGGATCCGTTCTCCAGTTTGCGGGTGGGAGCAGAGCAGAGACACTCCTGTTCTGCGCACTTTCTTCGCAACCCGCCTCTGAAATAGGAGAATGCGGGCACTCATCCCTCACTGGTGTTTGGCTTCTTTCTTCTGACATCTTTAATTCAAACTTGATTTAATTCCTATTTTAAGATAATTCCTTTTTTCAAATTCCAAAAGAGCTGCTAAAGGAGACAAATCTTACACAAACTTAGAATACTGTAGCTGGAGCAAAATAATTCCTTTAATATAAACACACTAAATCACGAACTAAAATCACTATGGAACGTTAATCCTAAGAAGTTGCTGAATACTGAAATTACTCCCCAAATCGCTGCGGTGGTCTTCGGTGTCTGGTCCCTCTCCGCGGTTCCTGTCTGTCAGACTGAGTCTTCTTCCTTTTATAGCGATCAAACTTTTCTGTCTGGCTGTTTGACATGGTCTCCTTCTCCCTTGTCAGATTTCCCTTGGCACTGGCAACCCACTCTGGCACGCTGACACTCGTGTAGGGCTTCAGCCTCTCGTAGTGCATAACCTTGGGTGCTTTCTTCGGAGAAAATCTGACAAGGTACAGGAGATCGTTGATCTTATCTTCCACCAGCAGTGGTCCCTTCCACCTCGCAGACTTTAGCTTGGGGCTCTTTCCAATAATCCGAGTAGAATCCAAACAGTAAACAAG
Source organism: Pinctada imbricata (assembly GCA_033119305.1). Classification (NCBI taxonomy): domain Eukaryota; kingdom Metazoa; phylum Mollusca; class Bivalvia; order Pterioida; family Pteriidae; genus Pinctada; species Pinctada imbricata. The sequence continues at coordinate 44,935,987 of VSWD01000014.1, forward strand.
ATCACCTGGCGAGTATGAATGTCGCGTTACTCTAGAATCGTGATCTTTCGTTTGCCTAATAAAGTTACTATTCAAATTTTCTCGAACTCAAGAATAAATGCTCATTAACTTTTCCTGTAAATTTTTAACATATTCAACTTCATTACAGGAGTCCGAATGAAATTTCACGCGAAAGTGGAAATTTCAAGCGAAATCGGTAAATTTACTTCCCTGCCGAACATTAACATATTTGGAGAAAAACCGGTACTGTCATGGCAACAAGAACGATAAGCAGAAGTGACAAAGTTTAGATACTTGTCCCAATTATTCTGTTCGTTGTTGACATAAGTAGCTATCATATTCACGAGAGTTTGATTAAACCTTTCAACCATTCCGTTTGAAGCAGGATGAAAGGGCGCTGTACGTGTCTTGTGTATTTCAAGAAGTCGACACACTTCTTGAAATAGCCGCGATTCAAAATTACTTCCTTGGTCCGAATGTAATTCAAGTGTAACTCCATATCTTGATATAAAATCGAACACAATCTTATTTGCCACTGTCTCCGCCGTTTGATCGGGTATGGCATACGCTTCTACAAATTTCGTAAATTGGTCCATAACAACAAGGACATATTTATTTCCACTCTCCGTCACAGGAAATGGCCCTAGGATATCTGTCGCGATCCTATCTAGAGGCGCTCCGGCCACATATTTACGTAACTTTCCATAAGGCTTTTGAGAAGGTCGTTTTCTTCCCCCACAAAATTCACACTGCCTTATCCAATTTGTTACGTCTTCTTTTAATCCATACCAGTAAAAATACGCTTCTATTTTACTGATAGTTTTCTTCACTCCTAAATGTGCAGACATCAACGAATTATGACTGGTTTTAACTACCCGAGGAATAAGAACCGACGGAAGCATCAGCTGTAACTTTTCTAACTGGTTTCCAATATTCCTCTTCACGTAGAGAACACCATCACAAACAACAAGAGACTGCCACATTAACCAAAGATTCCTAGTTGCAGGACTCGCTCCTACAATTTCCTCCCTTTTTGGCCTGTTGTTCCCCTCTGATTTCGAACGGAGAATTAATCCTATGTTTGGATCTTCGAGTTGTCGCTTTGCCATTTGACTTGGAGTATAACCACCAGTCCAATCAGATCTCACTTTCAAGGAAGTTTTATTTTGCTCTTTGACCTTGTCAGGACGAATTCGCGATCTCCCACCAAGATCAAGCTGTGTATCTTTCTGAAATTCACCTGCTGAAATTTCCTCGACTTCTTTTGTTCGTAATCTCCGTAATCTCATTTTAGGTAATCCGCTAATACACTTACTAAGTTTTAATCCTACATCCAAAACAGCACTAATTCCTAATACAAACAAAATGTATCTAAGAAAAACTACAATTCTGTTTTCATTGCGGGCTGTTGTCGTTGACACCTTGTTAATCCGTGCATGAATAGGATATACGTCACTTTCCTCGAAAAATGACGACCACTGTTCATGTTTTCGTTATATTATATATTTGATATAACAAGCCTGAAGAAAAACGTACTTTTTGAATTCGAGAAATTTTGGAAAATAAACATCAATAACGGACAAGGAAAAAGGGGAAACAATAAGTTAAGGACATATTCCAAATTTAAAACAAACTTTGTATTAGAAAAATATATATTAGAAACACCATTTTCGTTGCGAGCCAATTTCTCGCGCTTCCGCGTAAGTGCTCATAATTTGGCGATTGAAACCGGGAGACATACAAGACCGGTAACTCCTGTAGATCAAAGAATTTGCAAAGAATGTACTCTAAATGAAGTAGAAGACGAAATACATGTACTAATTAGATGTAGGAAATATACTGATAAAAGAAAAGTAGTTTTTAAAAACATAAATGAATCTTGTCGTAATTTCGATGGCCTTACAGACAGTGAGAAATTTGTATATCTGCTTAACAGTGAAGACGACGTATTAGGGTTTTGTCTAGATCTGACTGATCATATATTCCAGACAAGGTCCAGAAAATCCTCTTGAGCAATACACATGTGTTATGTCTTTATTTATGTTGTAACATGTGTATATAAATGCTCTGTAAAACTGCATAATGACTCTTTGAGTTGACTGCAATAAATAATTTGAATTTGAATTTGAATTTGTTTTCTTTTACAGCCGTTACATCCTCCACACGGTAAATTCTCTAAAATTGTTGTTTGTTCGTAGCAATCACAAGTAAGCGGATCACATGGCACCCGAGACAAGGCATCCGCGTTACCATGTTTAACACCTTGTCTATGCTCAATTTTGAAATTGAACCTGGATAAGATCTCTAACCAGCGGGCGGTCTGTTCTGTTGGCTCCTTAAAACACATAATCCAACGCAAAGAACTGTGATCACTACGGACAATAAACTCTCTGCCCAAAAGAAAATGCTTAAATTGTTGAATAAACACTACTACAGCTAACAATTCCCTTCTAGTTGTACAATATCTACGCTGAATATTTGTCAAAGATTTGCTCGCATAAAATACAGGGCGCTCAACTTCCTTCCCGGCTTTTTCACACCATTGCATCTGTGAAAGAACAGCACCTACTGCGGTGTTTGATGCATCGGTATCAAGTATGAACATTCCTGTATCATTAGGATATGCCATTACTTCCTTTCCGGTCAAAACATTTTTCATTTCTATGAAGGCACTTTCACACTCGTCCGTCCAAGAAAAAGCTCGTCCGGCCTCTAACAAGCGATTTAATGGCGAAGCGCGCTTTGAAAAATCTTTGATGAAACGCCTGTAATACGAGCACAATCCCAAAAATGATCGCACATCTGTGACATTTCGCGGAGTCGGCCAATTCTTGATATTCTCCACTTTACTGGGATCAGGACTAACTCCTTGATTTGACACAATAAATCCGAGAAATGGAACCTTTGAACAAAATAATTCGCATTTGCTAGGCTTCAATTTTAATCCCACTTTTGAGAATCGTTGAAACACTTCTTCTAGCTGCTGAATATGAGATTCAAAAGAATTACTGAACAAAATGATATCATCCAAGTATATATAGGCCTTTCAGCAAACGCTAGGTGTCGACTGAGAGTAACGACAACTCATACCCAAAGTGTCAGAATCGGAACCTTTCGCGCTTCTTCATAAAAATGTAGCGCAAAAATCACTTCAAATCATGAATTTTTTTTATTTATTTACCTCTTTTGGGTTGTTGGACAAAGTTGGTAGGATTGAGTATAATATTTTAATTTGTTTCATGTACTAAAGACAATAAAAGGACAGAGAAAGATAGCACAAAATTGCACATCATATCTTTAGACCGAGTTACAAATGTTCATGTGGTAATATATTGGAAGGGAGAGAATTCTTTAATAATATCTGTAAAATTCGAGACCCTTTAAACTATGAAACAAGGTGAAAAGTTACGAAATGAAACGAAAAATAAAATTACAAATTTTACCATTTAATCATTCGTTTACGATATAACTGTGGTAATTTTTTCCCTTGCACACCCTATGTGCCTCGGGAACTGCGAGTCAAAGATCAGTACGTCTTATATATATATTTTCTTATACATACATTTCAGATCTGTAAAAGACTATCTAATAGCTGACAAAGTTTAATCTAGGCATAGATGTAACCGATTTCGTTAAATTCTGCTTATATAAAGAGGGAAGGGGGGTATATAAGTATTCACTAAAAATTGTATCCCGAACTTCTCAGTTTAAAATAAACATCAAAAATAAAAGAAAAATAAATAAATAAAAAACAGATATACTGTAAAACGAGAATATTAAGCGCAAAAATATTTTAGCGCAATGAAGGATGAAAACTTTTTGGCGCAAACTTATTTTAGCGCATTGACACCATCTGGTCGATAAATTAGCGTACAGTGACTTTTTGACCTTTTTTTTCATATATATATTGAAATTATTTTGTAATTCAACCATTCGCTAATTAAAGAGGTAGTGTATACCCAGCCCGCGTTCTAAATGTTAAAATCTGTGAATATGCTTAATATGCAAATGGAGGGGGCACCTCCCCCCCCCCCCCCCTTTCAACCAAAAGTAAGGCCAACGGGAACTTTCGCGCATCCGATTCAGATTTTACAATACATTTCTGCATTCTGCTTAAATTTCTTTTCTTTTATATTTTGATTGGATTGATCTCTATCATATCAATAGGGGGTAGAGGGGGATTTTGAATTTTAAATTTTGATTTTGAATATATGAACATTATGCAATGGAGATCGTAATTGATAAATATTGACCATCTTTTTGTAACGATAAAAAAAAATTCACTGACTTTCGCTTTCGCTCGCCAGTTTTTAACCACTTAAATGTATATGATCATTTCATAACAATACGGCTTACCGATGTACCTTTTCTTCCTAAAGAGTCATAGAGGGTAGATAAAAAAATTCTACCCCAGACGCAGCAAAAGACTGCTCGCTCGTATTCGCTCGCCTACATCACTTAATTTAGCATAAATATATAATTCATTTGAAGGTCACATATAAAGGACTCCAGAGGGAGAAATGAGAAACATGTACGTCCCTTCCCCCTTTCTGAAATCCTGGATCCGCCACAGTTCCATTTCTGAAAGCGTGAGTGTAGGCTGTGCTCTAAATTTTCTTTTTCTCAATATTTGATAAATTTATACATCGCTATATACATTTTTATGAGTTTTAATTGTATAAACTTATATTCAAAATATGTCACCTAAAGTCCGCTCGGCACTTGAAAGCATGGATCAAGAGCTAGGGGGATGAGTTAGGGAGGGGGATCAGTCCGAGCCCCCCCCCCCCCCCTTGAATTTACAAAAAAGTAAGATATGTTTTTCCAGCTTATATACAAAATCATAAGTGATGATGAATCGGCAGAGCCTTCATAGTCTATAGTTTGGCCATCCAATGCGATTTTATCGATTTACGCAGATTTGTTCCATTTACTCTCAGTTAGACAATGATGACTTCAGCACTTCATATGTGTTATTATAAATACATTTGACTACTTAATGACGAAATATACTTTTTTATGATAAAAGAGTCAGGTTTTGCTTATCCATATATTTTTTTAGGCACAGGGTTTCAGTGCCTCTTTACTTCTTGTTAAACTCAACTGAAAAGAATTGATGGGCTATACCTTTTTTTTTTTTTGCAGTTCAGATTTGGTAACTCCTTTTACATCAGAACAACCTTCAAATAGAAGACTACCCTGTACATAGCCATTTGGTGGTTTGTTTAATCAAGAATATGCGAGGGGCGGGACGCCTGTCATTTTACATTATTTTAGACAATTCAACTTGAAACCTTTTCATAAAGATTCGTTCTTTAAATCACATCACTATGTAATCGATTGTTGAGAGCCATAATCGATTATCGGAATCAAGTATCGAGCGATAATCGATTATTTGCGATAATCAGTTTCCACTTTTGGACACCACCATGAATATGAAAAAAACCTCGTTTTCCAGTACCTATTTTTAATCAAATTTCATTTTGAGTCATTAACCGTTCTTACCTGATCCAGAATGTTCTGTGACTCTGTTTGCATATACGTATACGTGAGTTCAATTTTTTTCTTCAGTTTTTTTTTTTCAAAACGATGTGTTGGATAGGCTGACCACCCAAACCCCCCTCCCTCTTTTCCTGGAGAAGAAAGAAAAAACGTTTCTTAAGGTTCTTACATCAATAAAAAAAAGCAACGTACGTAATCGATGTTTTGACAAATTTTGCTCGGCTTTAAACTAACAAAAAAAAAAAGAAAAAAGAAAACCATCATAAGTTCACTGCATGATGTCTACCAGTAATTGTTCAGTGAAATATGGGATAGGAAAAAACCTACCCCTCCCCCCCCCCTTTTTTTTTTAGTTTTCCCTGCATGTAGCTGTATTATAAATAAAAGAGGTTGTTTTCAAAGTGAAGAATCATGACGATATGGACATTTATTTTACACGTGTATAGCAAACAATCCATGCAAAAAGAAGAGGGATCTCTGAAATTAAATGAAATGTATTCATCTAGTCAATCAGATTTTTTCTGTACAACTCAATTTAGAAATCTGAAAATCGTGAAAATTTCATCTTTTTTTAATTTTGTAATTTGTTTTGTTTGCTTTTTTGAACAACTTTAAACCGTTTGATTTTAAATTTTTCGTAAATTTTGATTTAATAAGTTCAATGATAACAAGAACCTAAAATTGAAATCTACAGGACTTTTTCTATGATGTCTGCGTCGTTTACTATCACGTTTATTTTAAAAATTTTTGGCCGACCCAAAAAAAAAAAAAAAAAAAAAAATTATAATATTATAATATATAATATATTATAATTTGTTCCGTTACTTTTTCATTTCGTTTCTTGTGCGTTTCATATTTTAAAGAACCCGTAAAACTCGGTTACTCAAGATGAGTCCCGAGAATCAAATGTTTGTAAAATTTTATAGTTTGAATTACCTCCCTTCTTAAGCAGATTTAATTTAAAATTCGTTAGAAAAAATAATTATTTATCGATAATTAGCATGTCTTTCCCAATTCAAAGTTCCTTACTGCTAATTAGACACAGATTCAAAAGTCGTGAAGCACTTTCAAAGGACATTTTTTGGATTTCAAAATTTAGTTGAAAGGCCTAGTATATAAGAAGACTTTTCCACTGAAGTCCCCTCAAAACTAATTCCATACAACGTTGAAATGTACTCGGAGCGTTACATAATCCGAATGGCATCGTTTTATATTCGAATAGTCCCCTTCGTGTGACAAATGCAGTTTTCGGGCGATCCTCGGGACAGATAGCTATTTGACAGTAACCTGACTGTAAATCCAAAGTAGAGAAATATTTCGAATTTTGTAAGCAATCCAAACAATCATTTATTCGAGGTAGCGGGTACGCGTCCTTTACGGTGACATCATTTAATTTTCTAAAATCAACACATGGTCGCGTTTCACCTGATTTCTTTTTCACATAAACAAGTGGCGATGCCCACGGGGAACTTGATTCTTGGATTATGTTTGCTTTCAGCTGAGCGTCGATAATCCGATCTTCTTCCTCAACGATAGCCCTAGGCGGTCTACGGGGCGCTTGCTTAATCGGATTAGCACCTCTAGTATCAATGCTATGCTGGACGATTGAAGTAAATCCGATATCTTCAGAATTTTTCGCGAATACATTCACATGTTTACTTAACAGATTTCTAAGAGTCGCATGGTTCTCGTTCGGTAAATGTTTACACGCAACTTGATATAATCCCGCTTAATCTTCGGACCAATCATCAATTGCACACCTTCTAATCCGATGTAACTGATTTCCGTTATTTGGTTTCTCAATAGACTCTGTTTCCTCCATATCAGCTATCACTTGACCAGGATAAATGGTGATATCTTCATTTTCTAAATGTATAACCGGAATCGGAACACGTCTATTTTTAGCAGTGATTAATGCATTTCCTACGACTAGATCTGTTTTATTTGTAAAATCCTGAAAATAACGATGAGGACCAACCACAGCGCTTTTGTTTTCATCAAGAGATGTATTTCCATAAACAATACATTGTGAATTTTTCGGAATAATCGTTTTTGTTTCACAGGTTACGCGACTTATTCCAAATGGAGCTATTTGAATTTGTGAGGGGTATTTTCTACCATTTAAGCGGAAACCATTCTTCGAACCAATGGTAAAATTGTGGTAGTACAAGAAATCAAGCCCTAATAGGCCATCTTCTCTAATTGGAGCAACATATATATCCCACTTAAATGTATCATGTCTGATTTTGAAAGTAAACGTTGCTATTCCATTTACATCGAGTAATCCGTCGTTAGCCACTTCAAATTTCATATTTGACTCCAAATCTTTTAATTCCGGTCTTTCACAAGATGGTAAGCTGTAGTAAAATCCAAGTGACATAATCGTAACGGCTGCTCCAGTATCCACCACAAATGAACCATTAACTCCACAGAAATTTAATTTCAAAAACATTGAATAATCATCCCTCACATTATTCACACTATTTCCACTTTTAAATTCATTCCTGACCGAAACGGGGCCGTTTGCCTCGGTCCGTTTTAGTTTTCCTGATGGCGCCGCCTGTCGCGTCCTCTCCTGTCATCCTGTTGAGCATTTTCGGCCGTGCAATCACGTGCAAAATGACCCATCTCATGACACCGATAGCATTCAATATGTGAGAGATTTCTCTGTTGAGATCCATGTGAGAAATTTCTCTGTTGAGATCCTTGCATATTTTGTGCGCGTTGCCCTCTGTTGTGCTGATCATATCTTCCTGTGCTGCGATTTTTTCTAAATGAAGTCGTAAGCGACTCGAATTTGGAGTCGAGGGATTTCATTAAATCACTGCTTATTTGCTTCAACTCGCCCTTTGTTACATAAGGGTTAGCATCCTCCTGTTTCACATTTTTCGTATCCTGATGGGACACGGCCCTTATCTTGGATTTTGCAACTTCATCTTGCAAACTTTTGTATGTTTCAAGCGCCTTCTTAGCCTCTTCGACTGAGTTGGGATCTTTCATTCCAACTGCGACTGCCATATTCTGGTCGCTCAATCCCTTAAGGAAGTACCTGAGATTTATTGTTTCCCTTGTTTCAATATTTGCAGAAGGAAATCCTTTTAACACCAATTTCTGAATATCGGCGACATATTCGGACAGTTTCTCCTTTTGTCCTAATTTTCTATTTTCCAGATCGGCAAGATAGGATGCGATTGTCCTTTGCTCCTTAAATCGGGTTTCTCCCTTCTTTTTCAAGCTTTTCATACGACTCGATTTCACTGGTATTTAGTTGCGTAAAAGCAAACTCCGACGCGTCACCTCGCAAGGCGTTTGTTAGCCTAAAGTGCTTTTCCTTATCATCCCAGCCACATGCTGATGCAAGCGATCGGAACGGTCGAATAAATCCTTCCCAAGAACCTTTTCCATCAAACACACTGCACCTGGGCATAGGTACATCGTATTGCGACGTAACCGTATCTTCTTTCTTCTTTGATTCATGTGTACTTAATACTTTACTGACTACTGTAGGCGTGGTTACAGTTACATCCTTGTTTAAATCACTTGACTGCTGAAGCTGTGATTTCAAGCGAGAATTTTCATCCTTAGCCTTCTTTATTTCGTCTTCTTTTTCCTCGTTCCTTGACCTTTCCTGTTGCATGGAAGTTGCAAGCTTTTCATTTTCTTTACGGAGAATATCCATTTCTGTCGCATAATAACTTGCCTCTTTCTTTGAACGAAAAACATCCAATCGTAACTCCATTATTTCTTCTCTCAACTTTTCCAGTTCCGTCCTCTCGTTAACTCTCTCCATGTTAAACACTACTTCTTGAAATTTGAGGCACCAGTCTCTTCGGAGGCGTGGGTTCGGATCCCACCGCTGCCACCAATATGACGAATATTTTTTCGGTACCGTATTTACTCAAATGTTGTAATTATTTTACCACTCCGAAGTTTACAGAGTAACACTAATTTTGCGTCTTAATCGCAGAATGAGTGTGGTCTGCGGTTTCGCTGCCACTACCGTAATTATTTTATAAATTACGGAAAACACTAAACTAGACGATAAAGTTCTAAGTTTCTACAATTTATTCTAATTCTCGATTCCACAATATAGATAGGGCTACTCCACGCACTTACGCTATACAAATCTACTAAAATAACTACGATTCCGAAATAAAATATACGTAAAAGAGTACGCTAAAAAGATCCGTCTAAAAGTTAAAGTGAGTCTAAAAGAAGTGCTAAAAGAAGTTAAGTCTAGAAGTTAAGTGCCGAAATTTGACGTGATCCCCCCTTTTATACTGGCCCTAAATTTTGAAGAAGCTACGCCCTTGATTCCAATGATCACGCCTTGATTCGAAAGATATCCCCCTTTTTGCTTGTCAATAATTTCCCAGTTCCTGAAAACCCTCCCCGGAAATACCAAATAGAGAGCGACCTGCGCGGGCGTTAAGAGGATTAACTCGTCACTCTCCCCTGTCCGATTTACCCGATAAATGTGTCCAATTTTACTAAGAATAGAACTTATCCAAACAGAAGCAGTGGGCTCGACTGCCATGCCTAACACTTATCTAGGTACTTAATCTCTTAATCCCCCAAAACAATAACAATAAAACATGTCGGAGTAGCCGCATTCACTTGACAATATAAAATAATTATCATAAAAATTATTATTTAGAATAGAATTTCAATTAATTACAAATAATCAAAATTTAGCGTTTTGACCCCCAAAAATCGTTACACTATACATAAATAAATTCTAAAAATAAAACCAGATGGCGCTAGTGAAATGATCGTTGGTGGCTTATAGCATCACTGAGGTGTATTTAATCTCCGAAACAAGTGTTCAAGATGGTATTAAGTTCGAACTTCCGTATTATTAATATAAACACTAATTTATTGTTGTGTGGAGCAGTTAAAATCGTTCCTCGTGACTTGACGTTTGTTAAGTGTATCAATAGCCTCTTCTTTATGTTTTTTGATATAGATTTTTTCATTCTTGAAACGATAAGTACGTGCATACGTATACATGTGCGCCTTTGTCGTGTAAATGAAATCATTTACTAAAGCACTCGAAGTACACAGTCGAGCCCGAACATTTATGGAATGAAATTGAGAACATGTCAATTTCCTTTAAAACTAGGATTTTGTTTTCTTAGGTTACAGCATGAAAAAAAAAATTAATTATCAAAGACCGAATGCTATCTTTAAATTTCTAAACTAGATATGCTATATTTGCTTCACGGCGTGTAATCTCGCATCGCAGAACATTCGGTTTATCTAAAATTTCTTGTAATACGGATTATGTCTCACAAAAAGGGGAATGTGGTGCAGTGTAAAGATGCCTTAGCAATGAGTTTTATCCAAAATAGGGGAAATGATATCTATTTTATAAAGATGTTAATCGATCGGCGTGATTCGTGTAAATGAAAGTGCAAATAGAACGCCGGTCGTATTTGTTCGTTATAGAAAGCTTATATCCACCTTCTTTTGAATGCAACTTATACTTAATGCATTCTTGCACTGCATCACATTCCACTTTTGTTATAAATCATCTATTTTGCACAAAAACAAAAACAAACAAAAAATGTGAAAAACCAATTGCTATGCGTTACGGGATTATACACCGTGTGCTTATCCAGAAAAAGATGAATGATTGAT
>VSWD01000014.1:44947628-44972163 GCA_033119305.1 Pinctada imbricata
TGTTATTTGAATTTGAAGACGTTTAACATTCAACAAACAAAACCAACAAAGAAACCGATTATTCCAACAAACAAAGCAATGTCTTATGATCATGGGAATGTTCTTATAATAGTACAGTACTTGTTTGATTGTTCTATATATTTCAGTTTTGAAGCTCTTATTCCAAATTACTCCTTCCTTTGTTTAATGAACCGTTCTATGTCCAGCTCTTATGTATATGGGTACCGCTATGATAATTAGAACACGGACTACTTGAAAATTGTTTTTTTCACATGTGTAAATCTACGAGAAAGGTTATGAGTTAATTGGTCTTTAATAAGAACTTTTTCTCTTACCTAAGTTCCTCTGACCCCGTCTTTTACATAATTTGTAAACCACGACTACCACGATTATCGAGAGTATCAGAGATAAACATCCGAAATAAATGTATGTGAATGGCGGAGAAAGATAGTCATATTGCTCTGGGGCATTTTTTTCTGAAATTGAAAGATCAGTATGATGCACTGATAGTTTATTACTGTAAATGATTTGTAGAACTTTGGGTACGAAATGTAAAATCAGCGAAAATTTCGGTTATACTGATTATTCCTTTTTCATCTTTGGGTAACATTGAGCAGATACAAAGTTTATTGTAAGGATGATTCATCATTTAAATAAAGTGAAAAATGTTGGCCGAAACAAATCATGATAATATAAAATACTTTCGTTGTCAACAATGTTGACAGATATTTTACACTTAAACCGAAACATCGAATCTGTCATTCTCCCCAGTTATCAGCTTTCCTGTATTGCTAAGGGGACGGATAATTTTGGAAGTAGGAGATGCTTGCTCTTTCCTGGCACGTGATCTCATTTCTAATTTGGATTTGATTCACTTTCCGTGCGTAATCCACATAACCATACTATTTGTTACTTACGTGGCAGATGGTCGTCCTAAGTCGGCATTGATTGCCCATTGATCACCGTCGTTTATATGTAGTCGTCCGTAAAATGTGTTTATTGTCCTTGGTGTTTGGTCGTCCTTGTTCTCACTTCGGAATTTTGTTCTTTCCGAGGTTCGCAACCGTTCCTGTGGAATATCTAATGATTTTGCCGTGCCTTCTCGACAATATTACTGAATAACTAATGAGTACTTCAGTAATGTTTATTGTTCCTCTTGTTGTGCCTGTCAACTTTGTGTTTTCATTTTTAGGTGTTTCAAGTGTTTTGTGGGTACAGCTACCTGTACATGTACAGAGTCTTGTTTCAGATTCCCTCCTTTCTATCCTATACAGAATGTTTCTTTTCTTATTTGATTTACTCACTGATGTAAAAGTAACTTATTCTTTCATACATAACAGTACTTATTATTTACATGACATTTGTTTTAAGAAAATAATCAATGAGTTAAAGAAGATCCTGACGATAATCTCAACAGCACTCACAATAGAGCACCAAATTGAGCATCGACGGACCCCTTAGTTAGCAAACAATATTTTCCTTTAGTAGTTAATATTGTGTTTACTCTTTTGAAATTTCAATTATTTTCCCTTCCCTTCTCTGCTTTGAGAACCAATAACTAATGGTCACTTCTTTGATAATTGATCAATTAATTTCAATGGGTGCGTCTTTGACATTTGATCAATATATTTCTTATTTTATCAATATATTTGGGTGATCAATTTTACATACGATGGCTGATTGATATCATCTGTACCTCGTATTGACGGATTTGAATTTTATCAGTCATTTTGCATTATTTTTCTACATAAGACCCTTCAGTATATATTCACTTTACCCATTCTGCTACGTCTTTTGGTACATTTTTGGACATAATAATTTTCATACTTTTTGGCCATATTACAGTGTTTAGACCGAAGATCACTGATGATGTTTAGAACCCGAAACGTGCATGTCTGGTCCATGCTGTAAATCTATCATGTCTTAAATGATGCGTTTGAATTTGAAGACGTTTAACATTTTGCCACCGGTATTTAGGGACATCAAAACCACTTTTAAAGAACTCCATATGTTGAATGGTCAGAAAGCCAGCCACTACAAGTATGACGTCATCATCTGACTGCAAATCTGATGGAGAAAGATCAGGTTAATTATGACGGATGCTCAATCAAATTAAAGCCACAATCATGAATGGCAGCCATGGTAGTGAGAGGCTTGTGAACAGAAGCATCAAATTGTCCTGATTGAACAACATGTCTTTAACTAGGGAGCTTCCCGCGGTGCATAAGTTCAATATTTTCCCGTAACTGTGTCAGAATAAAAGCATAGTATCTGCCCTTTTTAGATATAATCTATCAGCAAAAAACCTTCTGCATCTCAGAAAACCGAGGTTCACAACATATCAATCAGCCCTCGTACGTTTCCCTCATTGGATTTGATATTTTGTAGCCCGTGTTGCATAAATCATGGGTGAACCCATCTTGACATGAACCTATCTTAATTGGGATCATCACCTTTTCCTTGTTTGAATGAGTTGCAGGCTATTTGTTTTTTTACGAGCATAAGAGAAGGTTTTCCGTAATTTACTTTCCTTCCGGTGTTTCGGTATTTTGCTGTTGTTGATCAAACCGAGTCCCATTAGAGATATTTCCCTTTCTCTTGCATGTAAGACATAATTAAGACATAAAGTTACAACCTTTCTGAATATTTACTTTTATATTGTTTTTTTTAAAATAGTGATTGCAGATTCACCATCTTTATTTCAACATTTAAGAAATATGTATAGGCAAAGTTGCAAATGAATTACACTTACCTCTGATGCGTATCTCAAACGGAACATTTGAGCGAAGTAAAGCAGGATTTTCTGTATAAAGTAAGTATCTCCCTTCATACATTTCAGATGAGTTTTTAATTATCCATTTGAAAGCTTGACCTTTCAGTATCACTCGTCGGCCATGGAACAAAAGAGTTACATCTTTGTCTTGCAATGAATAATTTTCGATTTGAATATAACTGTAGCCTAAGTGTCGCTTTTTCTTGACCAATATCCCACTTATGGTAACTTGAGGTTCCGAGAAGAATGGTATGATGATATCCAATGCTTGTTCATTATTCATATAGAATAGGAAATTTGGTTTTTCGAACTTTGGTGGAGCTTTTATGCAAAAAGACAAAGAAGAAAGAGTCAGAAATGTTATAGCTTGCACTATGATGTCTTGAAGTATAAGGACGAAGTCCCGAGCAAGACTACGCTGCACTGACCACAGCATAGGACACAGACTGAATGTTAAAATGCAACTGAGGAGGATTCATTAGTGGCTAAATGTCTTTTTGCATTTTATGGCAGTATAGTTGAAGCACTGCGCATACGTTATTTGAAAATCGGTCTATTTCGGGGGATGCGGTGATGGTGGTGGTGGGTGGGTGGCGGTGGGGGGTTATTAAACAAGATTATGGTGGCAGCATGATTTGTTTCTATCTTTAAAAGAAAAGTACTGTCTAAATGACCTTTAAAAAAAAAGGTACACCGACTGATAAAAAAAGTTGACACCTCTGATGAATGAAAAAAGATTAGAATATCATTTGAATAAATCTTACTTCTGAAATTTACATTTTTCATTTCCTTTAGAAAATGATGCCCAAAGCCCTTTTTATAAACAAAACTTTAAAATTATCATTACAAAACACTCTTTTTGAATCTTCGCAAATACAAAAGTTAAAATTCAATTTTTATGACGATGTATCCTTGAATATTACCGCAACAAAAAAGGGACATATCATATTGCTGAAATAGAACCATTTCATACAGACATTTGAAAAGAGGGGGTGCTACACTTAACTATTTTATTAAATTAAGAATCATTAGGAAGATTCATTATCCTAAACATGCATGTCTAGGGAACCTTTTCTAGAAGGCTTTTCTTTGGCAGCATAGTTGACACTTCGCTTTATACAACTCACACGTGTGCTTCCGGATGAAATCATTGCCACTATGTCTTGATGGGTATAGCCTCCATATTTGTATCATTATATGGGTGATGGCGGCAAAAATGTATCAAAGAATAGTATATGAAGTTAATTAGATAAGATAATTAACAGTCGTCGATAATTTATACAGAAAAATGGGACGATTCAATAGCGCTTTACAAGAAAACGTAATCATGAATAGTTAATGGAAATAAGAATAAATACATCTGACTGTTAATTTCCCTTCGCTGGCTATCCAGGCGTTGTTGTTGTCATTCAATTTGCTGATAGCTTTACATTGATATATCCCGGTATCGTCAAACACAACATTTGGAAACGTCAGGTTTTGCTCTTCGTAAAATTTTTGAAGTTCGTCATCTGTCCGAATTGTTGTATTTCGGTAAATATGTTTCCACTTAATATTGTCGAACAGTTGGTTGTTTCTAATGTCACAAAAGAATGTGACATTATGATCTCCTTCATTTACTGTTATGTTGGTAACCGTTCTCGTTGGACAACCTAGAGATATATTTATGGAATTAAAGAAAATATCACAAGACCGAGATCTTTTACACTGTTCTCTAGCTCCGTGGGCATCTAACTTAATACATGTATTGACCACATCGAGGTCTTTATCCAACTTACAGACCGCTGATTTCCTTCAATTTTCCAAAAAATAAAAATCCAAATATCTAGTACACCCCTGCTTATCAAAATGAATTTGACTAATAGTATGTATATTATCAGGTGGAAATATGCAACGGTAACGATTATACGGTCATAGTCATATAACAGTCTATTTCAAATGCCCATGGTTTCTGTCATACAAAAAAGAAAATAACACTGACAAGACGATAATAAAAGCAATTCTCATCTGCAACTGATTTTATTTTTCATATTTTTATTTTAATAAGGCCATTTTTCCCTCGAAATATATCATCTTGTATTTACTTTAAATTGACTCGATATAAGCCATTTTTAAACGTTAAGTTAGCTAGAGAAAACAAATGACAACATTCTTTTAAAATATTTGTGAAGAATAATAATAAAGATAAATCATTTAATACCATTGAAGAAACAATTCCTCTAGGGCTCTTCCAATAATATAAAGGGATTTTTATTCTCTATTCCCTCTCCATACGAAAAATAGATGTATGTTTCGACACCGCATACTTCAAAGTCATTTAGAAGCAATGAAGAGTTTGCGGATGAATACATTTAAAAGTCGGCAGAAAATGTTATGCTCATCGGTCAGAGTGATGTCTGAAGCTTGATTTTATTAGATTGAGATTGAGATATATCGAAAAGACAGTAACAATATGTATCACGCACTTCTTGCAACAGTGAAGTTTTGCCATTCCTCTATGCTACAAAATATAAATCTATACTTACCTTGAAATATAGCACCGATATATTTGCTTCCTTTAGAAATGTCGTTAAAGTCCCTGCATCTCCATAATGAATTATTTTTAGAATTGGATGCATTACTATAAGTAACAATTGTTATAGAAAAATCACCCCGAGTTTTGTTTTGAGAACAACCATCTATTTCCAATTGTTCAAATCTTTCCGATAGAGAACATTGATCTAAATAAACATTGAATCGATTGATTATATTTCCGTGTATCCTTATCCACTTAATAATGTTTGAAGAGTTTGATCCGTCACAACGGACGTTTTCGGACGCTTCCGGATCAGCACAACTTCTCACTGATAAATTCCATGGAGCTGAAGCAAATAAAGCCTACGCTAACGCAGCAAGATACGCCCGTCGGGATTTATTTTCATTATACCAAAAAAGTGAAGTACGAGCGCTGATTTATTTGTTGTGAGCCCCGTATTGAAGAATTTGAATTACCAGACATTTTGCATAATCCCCTTCATCATATATTGCACTTTAGTCACCGGTGTTTAAGGGCCTCAATTCCATTTTAATAGAACTCCTTATCTTGACTGGCCAGAAAGCCATCCACTGGAAGTTTGAAGTCATGATCGGATTGGACGTGGGTGCCAGAAAAAGCTGTTTTCAGTTTTGGGAATAGATGAAAGTTTGATGGAGCAAGATAAAGTGAATAATGCGGATGCTCATTCAAATTTAAGCAACAATCATGAATGGTAGCCATGGCAGTGACAAACTTGTGAACAGGAGCATTAATTGTCCTGATGGAACAACACACCTTTAACTAGTGAGCTTTCCGCGGCGCTCCAGTTTAATATTTTCCCGTAACGGTGTCAGCAGTGAAGCATAGTATATGCCATTTATTGTTTGTCCTTTTTGGAGATAATCTATCAGCAGAATGACTTCTGCATCCCAGAAAACCGAGGCTCACAATATATCAATCACCCCTCGTACCGTAACTCCATAAAGACAAATTGGGTGAATGTGAAAATCGAAAGACGGCGTCCTCGTGTTTTGTTAATGTTATTCAGTGTCCTCGAGGTTCGGTGGCTTATAGTTTTTGGAATGTCTGTCTGTTTGTCTGTTTGTCCGCAAAAACTTTAACCTTGGCCATAACTTTTGAATGGTACGTGACAGAGCTTTTATATTTCACATGTGCATTCCTTGTGACAAGACCTTTCGATGGATTTCAAAGTGTTTGACCTTGTGACCTTGACCTTGAAGTTTGACCTACTTTTGAAAATCTATAACCTTGGGCGTAACTTTTGAATGGTAAGTGATAGGGCTTTCATATTTCACATGTGCATTCCTTGTGACAAGGCCTTCCACGGATCCCAAAATGTTTGACCTTGTGACCTTGACCTTGAAGTTTGACATACTTTTGAAAAAACTTTAACCTTGGGCATAACTTTTGAATGGTTAGTGATAGGGCTTTCATATTTCACATGTGTATTCCTTATGACAAGACCTTTCCATGTATACATTCTAAAGTTTTGACCCTGTGACCTTGATTTGGAGTTTGACATACTTCTGAAAAACTTTAACCTTGGGCATAACTTTTGAATGGTAAGTGATAGGGCTTTCATATTTCACATGTGTATTCCTTGTGACCTTTCCATGGATACCAAAATTTTTGACTTTGTGACCTTGACCTTGGAGTTTTACCTTAAGATTTAAACCTTGGACATAACTTGTGAATGGTAAGTGATAGGGCTTTCATATTTTACATATGGATTCCACGTGGCAAGACTTTTGCATGGATATTAAATTTGACCTTGTGACCCTGACTTCAAATGTGAAACTACTTTTCATCTGTTTTACTGACAAAGATGCCAACGAGGGCATTCGTGTTTCACAAACACATGTTTTGTTTACTATATCTGCATGTTAGTCTGTAACAACAAATCGGATGAACTTGAAAATCAAAGGGCGGCTTTCTCTCCACAGTCTGGTTACAGTGTATAAGTAACATAAATGGACTGACAGACGGACCAACAGAGAGACGGCCTGCGGATGGACGGACATCGCCATACCATATACGTCTCGTCAAATGACTGGCGTATAGAAATACATGAAATGATTGAACAAAATATCCAATTGGCCTATATCGCTACCATTCGAGTTCAAGCCATCCGATATACAAAAGGTTGTTCAGTCAACTGAATATATTTTCTCGTGAGGGTTTGTAAAATGTTTGCACAGAAATCGAAATCTGATTTCTTTTTTATTTTTGAGACATTAATTTTAGTTCAGGATCCAGAATGCATATGGAACACATATATCATACAATTTCGATCTGCAAAATTGTCATAAAAGCTGCAAAATATTAGTTGTTGTTAAAGTGACCATGTTGAAAATTACAAAGAGGAAGATTCATATTTTGATATTCTTAATCACATTCACTAGCTCGGTAACATTGCTATTGGACTGAAGATATAGATCGCCTAATTCATAGTATTTAGGCACTGATTGTAAGTTTAAACGTTCGTACTGCAAAATGCGCATATGATGTACTGAAATAAAAGACCAATTTTCTTCCATATTGAATTTTCATGTAGGCCGTTGATATTTCTGTAGAGGGTTTATCGAAAAATTTGTCTGTAAGTAAGATTGATTATGTGTTCCGATTAATATTCAATCTTCAATGCATATTATGTTTTATGAATAAGTAATGTTTAAGTCTATCCAGCGGCTTATGGTGAGAAGTTTTACGGATTTTTTTCTGAATAAAGGGATGTATCAGGATTACGTTTTATACATGATCTTTTAAAGTGACAGAGCAAGTGATATTTTTGTCATGGTTAACACTACTTTTGTAGGTATTCCCCTTTAGTTTTTTTCAGAATTTTGTTTTCAATGAATGTAGGTATTGTGACAACAAGAAAGTTAAACGTCTTGAAATTCTCTAGCATTGTCAAATAACAGATACATTTACAGCATGGACTAAATATGCGCGTTGCAATTCATTTGTGTCACACTTATGCCCTTTGCCGTGTGGAGCTCGTAAAAAAGTTCCCCGCGAGGGGTTTGACAGTAAGTGTTTTGAATATTTCCCTGACATGGTCGCCATAGCACTTTCTATATAGATATAACCTCAGACAGTACAATGCATGTATTTTACGTATTATTTTTATTTTCGTGCATGAACATCGACGGCGGGTGCGGCTAGCCAACAGGGGATGCTTACTTCTCCCTGGCACCTGGTCCCACCTCTAGCTTGCTAGAGGTCCGTCGATGCTCAATTTTGGTGCTTTACTGAGAGTGCTGTTGAGATTATCGTGAGGATCTTCTTTAACTTATTGCAGGTACTCCTTAACTCCTCAATCTAAACAATGTAATGTGGCCAAAGAGTGTGAAAGTAATTTTGTCCAAAAATGTTCCGAAAGACGTAGCTGGATTGGTGGGTGGGAGATTATGCTACAAGACTCGCGTTTAGAAATTTAAGATTAATTGATTCATTAATTTTCGAATTCGTTGAAGAAACAATCATCCGAATAATGCGTATGGGTTCCAACTCTATACCTTCTTGAAGAAAATTTCGAAAAAAGTTATTATGCACCAGACACGTGTTTCGGATATTTAATCCTGATCAGTGATGCTTCCAGCAAGAATGCCTTTCATAAGCCGCCGAAACTGAATTCAATAGCGCCCTCTGGTTTTTTCTAGAATTTTAATTTGTGTATTTACTTTACAGAGAGTACGCGGCTCCGAATTTCCTGTAGGGTCGATTCAGTAGCATATCCAAATAAAATCTATGTCTAAAATAGCATTGGAGGGATGGTGCTAGGAATTTAACCTCCTTTAATTTCGATAATAGTTTTGGATGAAATATCATGTTTCCGAAATAGCCATATAATATGTATGAAGTTGATCGAACTTGGCTACATGTGTCCTCAGGGACTCCTGGTCCATCATCAACGACACTCACTAAGTCGGGCAAATGTTTAATGACTTCAAATTCGCTAGCATCATTTAAGAACAGATGAATTTGTAGCATGGATCAGACATGCACATTTCGGGAACTTTACCCTCGTCAGTGATCCTCAATCTAAACAATGTAATATGGCCAAAGAGTGCGGAAGTTATTAGTGCGGAAGTTATTATCTCCCAAATGTATGGAAAGACGTAGCTGAATGGTTGGGATATAATGCTACAGGACCTACGTTTTAGAAATTTCAACAACACGCGACTGGTTGCTTGCGATAACCTACTCACTCTGACCTGAGTATGTGACATATTTCTATAATACTGTTTAACGTAATACTGTGTACCCGAGGATAAAAAAGTATATAAAGCAATAATTTGAGAGTTAGTATATGCAAGTGATATATATATACGTTGAAATGGTAGTATTTTTAATCATTCATAGTAATTTTTTTCGCAGACAGTTTAATCCCTGCGAGACCATAATACTATCAGGGGGCTAAATACTCATGAAGAATTCGTAAACGTGGATTTTAATACTTCCAAAATATTAAAAATGGATACAAAAATATTACATTTTCTTGAATATCCCCCTTAATTTTCGTCATATGTCTAAATTTGATATCCCATTCGCTAATACGCTCATAACGATTCCTCGCTAGCATACTGTGATGTCCTGTATTGGTGTAATTCAACCAACAAAGCTGCAGAAGTACCGAGTTCAATCTCAAGACAGCGCACGACAGTATGATAATCGAAATATTTCTCCATATTGAGACGTATTTCATAACTGTTACTCATATAGTCTTTTTCATTTGTTATCAAGAAAGCGAGTAACATTTCTCTTTTTACATATTCTTTTCTTAATCGTTAAATATTTGATACTTATTAAGAAAAGTTAAAATAGGAGGAATATAATGAGAAATGTTATGACAAGGAGTAATTCATGAGAGCAGAACTGATTTCATTTTTTTTCTTCTTGTCGGACATATTTTGTTAAGAGTCTTGATCGTCCGGACTAGATAAGGAGGAGATCACCAAAATGAAAACGTTGCAGGGATTATGTACCGAGGGATATACATGAGAAAAAAAATAACCAAAAGGACAATTCGCGAACAATAACATCACATTATGAAAACATAGGACAGCACAATATATATGAACGCGTGAATAATTATAGGTGGTGCCACTCAGATGAATAAATGCGGCGCTGCACAATTTTAAGGAATTTTAAAACTATATTTTATTTGTCAATTTGACATGTTAGAGGGAGATTTAAAGCTAATTGAAAGTGAAATATAAGTATTTAATACCTAATAGGGTTTTCATATCATGGCAATGGAGTCAGAAAACCACGAAAATATGCCAAAATGGAGCACTGTAGAGCTACAGGAAATCCAAAAATAAATGTACTGTCTAAAACCACTAAATTTATTTAAGGCTAAACCAAAATGATATATCTATATATCGTAAATATATAGATTCCTTATGACAAAGTCTTGAATTTCTTACAAAAACCTTTGACCCAAATGACAATGAATTTGCGGTAATATGTTGTCTATTGTTTCAACAGATGTTCAGGAATGCAACACATAAACACAAAAACCACGATTTAAGTAAATAGGTCAGATAGGAGGGGATCTCTAACAACACTCGGTTGCAGCTATCACAGCAACACACCCTATGCAAAAGCACAGAGCAGACACGTACAGGAAGAGACGCAAAAGGGGCTAGTAACACCAAATCACGTAGAAACATCAAACACAAAAGACAACACAGTCACATTATTAAACCAACGATACCGATGGATAATCGGTGCCGACTTAGAACGGCCATCTGTCACCCAAGTAGCAGATGGTATTGTTATCCGGATTACGTGCTTACAACCCTCCCACTTTTTCGATTACCTAGAAGTCTCAAGAATACAATGGTGGTGTAAAAAAACATCCTTACTGTAAGATGACCAAACAAACAGACAACGTTAAGAAGAGGCCAAACGCAATGTAAATGTAAATAAAAAAAAAAAAAAAAAACAGAATGCATATGAAATTCAGTCCGTGCTGTAGCAAGCTCATGCATGTAACGGTTATCTTAAAAACTGTGTTTTCTTCAATTATTTTCTCTCATGGTAATTACATGACTTGTATAACTAAAGGGAAAAATATGAAAGGTTGAGTATGGCTTGTAAAACGTTGTTTGATTTAAAATCTGGATATCTATATGAAAAACATCTTCCTTTGTAAGTTTTGATACCTGTTATCTTTGTTTAAAAACTCGTGATGTATGTTTAATGTTTATAAACGTTTGATGCATGTTTTAATACTTATGATGTATTTTAAAAAAAACCGATGGGTATGTGAAAAATCGTGATATGCATTGAGAAACATCGTAATGTTGTACGGAATCTTAATGGGTATCCGAAAAATATTGATGTTTTAACATGCCATTGTAAAAGTTTTGTCTCATGAAATTGCAGAAATAAAAATTCTTACTTGGGAATATAATCGATCCTTTTGAAGACGCATCTCCTATAATTTCGTGATTTTCCTTCACAACAACTTTGATTTTGACGGGTCCTCTTAAAAAAGGTGGCTGTTCCTGGAAAGATAATCTTGCCGTTGAGAAAAATGCATATTTGACGTCGTTCTCTGGTCGCTTTGGTGCCGTAAAAGTACCGGTTATCTGCTGTATATCATGACCCGTCGAATTCTATTAAAAAGAACAAAGCTGTCATGGAATAAAAACAAATCGTCTTAAATGAAGAATAAAAGTATTGCAAGCAAACAGGGACAGCATTGCCGTTTTATACACAACAAGTTAAAAGTCATGTTTGTAAAACATTAATGCCCCCCTACCCCTTCAGTGATTAAAGTCTGTCAAAACTTTATACTTGCATTGATACAACCTATGGGGGTATAAAGTAACAGTTTCATTTCAATATGTAACTCCACTCAAGAGATATTGAACAGAAACCCTGAAGTTTTGGTATTTTTCAAAGTGCAAGGGGCATAACTCTGTCCAAATTTTTTTGATCGGACCTAAATATGAACTTGACCTAGATTTTCATTTGATGTGTCTGTATACAAAATTTCATTTTTATATGTAACTCCACTCAAGAGATATTGAACGGAAACCCTGAAATTTTGGCATTTTTCGAAATGCAAGGGGCATTACTCTGTCAAAATTTTGTTGATTGGACCCAAATAAGAACTTGACCTAGATTTTTGTTTGATGTGTCTGTATACAAAATTTCATTTCAATATGTGAATCCATTCCAGAGATATTGAACGGAAACTGATGTCGCGGACCGACCGACAGACCGACCGACCGACAGACCGACCGACAGCGGCAAACCTATATGGTCCCCTCTTCTTCGAAGGGGGGCATAATTAGAAATAAAGTAATGAAAATAAAACACGTGTTTGCGGCATAAATGTCAGAAAAAACAACTGAAATGTCGAAAGTAGATCAAGATAACAAGGTTAGATTTGTTATGCATTGAAGGGACTTGACACAAGAAATGCATATGTGAAATATAAAAGCCCTATCACTTACCATTCAAAAGTTATGACCAACATTTAGGGTTTGTGAAAGTAGGTTGAAGTCCAAGGTCAAGAGGTAAAAAAGAATGATATCAATGGAAAGGTCTTGCCGCAAGGAATACACATATGAAATATGAAAACCCTATTATTGACTATTCAAAAGCTATGACCAAGATTTTGGAAAGAAGGTCAAACTCCAAGATCAAGGTCACAAAGTAAAAAAAATGGTATCCACGGAGATGTCTTGCCACAAGGAATAAATATGTGAAATATGAAAGCCCTATCACTTATCATTCAAAGATTTATGGCTAAGGTTAAAGTTGTCAATAGTTGGTTGTATTCCTAGGTCAATGTAAAGAGGTCGAACGTTTTGACGAGTGTCACAAGGAATACACATATGAAATATGAAAGCCCGATCAGCTATCATTCAAAAGTTAAGGACAAGGTTAAAGGTTTTGCGGAGAAACAGACAGACAGACAAACAGACAGACAAACAGACAGACAAACAGAACAAGCACTATATGCCATCGAATCTCCGATTACGGGGACATAATAACGACGCTACAAAACTTGAATCTTCTTGTCTTGAACACTACAAACATTTTCACTGGGTCTCGACTGACGCTCGGTAGAGCACAATGGACGAACTTATAAGGAGTTAACTCAAGATAAACGTTTGTCCTTTTAATCAGTATAGACAGGTATGATCTCAAATAATTTGAATAATTTTAGATTATATCTACTTCATTTGTCGATTAACTTCCTCGCTCCTGAATCTTTTGAAGAATGGTTACATGGTTGCGAATCAAGTTTTTTTATCCAAGCGGCGGATCAAGGATTTCAGAAAGGGATGTGTCCGTGGAAATCAACCAAAATTGTAAGAGGAAGAGTATAGGATGTACGATTATATGTATTTAATCAAAATTGAGATGTCTGTCTACGATGATTGCGCCGAGAGAATTAAATTTGTATTACTTAAATAGATAACTGGTAAGCGATATCGATAGGTTGAATAAAGCCTGTGTTTGAGAAACAACAATGCCCCCGGTGGCATGTTAGTAAAAAAAAACATTTTGTGTTAAGTACATGTATGTAAAAGGGCATCTTCAGGGTCACTGGGTTGGTATCGATGGGAAAATCTTGTGACAAGGAATACACATGTGAAATATCAAAGCCCTATAATGTACCATTCAAAAGTTATGCCCAATGTTAAAGTGTTTGAAAAGTTTCTCAAAGGTCAAGGTCACGATCAGGTCAAAACTTTTCAATGGTAAGGCCGTGTCACAATGAATACGTATGTGAAATATGAAAGCCCGATCTCCTCCCATTCAAAAGTCCTGTTCAATGTTAGAGGTTTTATGACAAACAGAAAGACAGATAGACAGACAGACAAACAGACGGACGGACGGACGGGCCAAAAACTATATGATCCCGAATCTTTGATTCCGAGGGCATAAATATAATACACTACCCCCTATCATTGTATAAACGAAATATATAGGAGAGATGTAACGAAATATAATCTAAACATTTCTAATTGGTGCAAGAAAAGCTTCCGTTCCATCGGAGACTTCAGAATGACAAATATGGATAATGACCATATCCCTGTATACAGCACAAAATCGATAATTCAGAAAATCAGAAACCGAAGGCATACAAAACCAGGATAAAACAGGAACCAAAATAAACAAACAAAAAAGTAAGCTTTTCCATAATCAATTCATGTTTTATTGTTGATCGAAAATTGTTAGAGGTGGAGGAAGTTTGGTCAACCCCAAACTTTTTTTTAAACGAGGGGATTGTGCCCCGACTGCCCTTCCCCTTTCCTTTATGCTCCCTTGATTTATTTATAGAGAATATATTTGATTTTAACAATGCAATAGAAAAGATATATTACGATTGTTAAACGTCTATAAATTCAACAGCATCATTTATAAACAGATAAATTTGCAGCATGGAACAGACATGCACGTTTCGAGTACTCAACCCTCGTCAGTGATCCTCAATCTAAACAATGTAATATGGCCAAAGAGTGTGAAAATTATTATGTCCAAATATGTACCGGAAGACGTAGCAGGATGGATGGGATATGATGATACAAGACCCTCGTTTTAGAAATTTCAAGAAAGGTAACAGAAATTTTTGAATGCGTTGAAGAGATAGACGATCAAACGAAGTTGATCATACTTGGCTACATGTGCCCTCGGGGACTCCTGCTCCACCAGCAGTGACACTCACCAAGTAGTACAAATATTTAACGTCTTCAAATTCAATTGCATCATTTAAGAACAGTTAAATTTGAAGCATGGAACAGACATGCACGTTACGGGTACTTAACCCTCGTCAGTGATCCTCAGTCTAAACAATGTAATATGGCCAAAGATTGCGAAAATTATTATGTTCAAATATAAAAGATGTCCAAGGATGGGTAGGATATGATGCTACAATACACTCGTTTTAGAAATTTCAAATCTTATATATCTCGTATAACTACAGAGACAAATAATGCAGCTTCCTATTTGGACATAATGTTGCCCTACGACACTGATGGTCACATGAGCACCTCACTCTATGACAAAATGACGACTTCAATTTCAGCATTACAAACTTTCCTTAACTTTTCTGAGTAGCAACATTTCTTCATCGCCTGCTTATGGCGGGTTCATATCTCAGTTGGTACGCTATGCCAGAGCAAGTACCAAAGATATAGTTTTTGTTCTGAGAGCTAAGCGTCTTTCAGATAAGCTTCTCAGTCAGGGATATGTTTGTGACTGACTAACATCGTCACTGAGGAAGTTCGACGGTCTATATGGGGAACTCGTCATACACGATGATGTCCCACTTTCCAGAATGGTGGATGATATTCTGTCATAGACCATTTGAACCATCAAAGATTGCTCTCTCTGTCTTCCGAATAGGAAGTAACCGGATGTGACAGTTCTACCGAATTGAAGCGGCGGGTGTTGCATGCAAGCGATCTATATGCATCATATACTAACTGATTAAAAAAAACTGTTGATTGAAAAAATAAAAAACTTATTCGAATGTCTATGTACACAATAATGTACTTCATTTTCAAATATAATGTATTTCGTTTCCAATTACAATTATCGTTACTCATTTGGTACAATTTATTTTGACAATCTAACTAATCACACAATAAGTTTTCCAAGTCAGAATATCTGTCATGGTCATCATTCTAAACTTTGAAATATTCACATCAGTGTCAATATAAACACTTAGAATTATGTAGCAATGCGCTCGCATTGTTCCGTCAAGGTTAAATCCCACGTTCCACGCGAGGCTTTGACGTAAAGTACTTGACGTTGAAGCCGAGTTAATTCATGTCAAAAATGACTTTTGAGATAAGCATTAAAGAAGTACCGATCAGTTATTCAGTCTCAAAGTCGAGAAGGCAATTCAAAATCAGGAATGGTTGCGAACCTCGGAATAAATAAAATTCCGAAGTGAGACCATGTGCCCGGGGAGAGTCACCGTCTCCTGATTGTATGCAACACCCCTCGCAACAGCTCCCCGTGAAACTTGTCAAATTCGGTGCTCACATCAGGTGAGTCTTGTTTGGTGATGATGATAGCCATTCAATCACAATCAAGAATGTCTCTGATCATTCTATGAACTTTTTAAGGGGGATCTGATATGCTTTTATTATATCCCCGTAGCGACCGAAGAACTTCCTTAAAGCTGAATTAAGCCGTTGTCACTATATGTAACGTGCGACTGCGATATAACATTTTTTACGGTAATCGCGACTATTTTCTTCTGGTTTTTGATGCATTATGGGTAATTTACTGTGTTTCTAGAGTTTTCTCCCAAAAACTCTATCCGTTTTAGTTCCTCTATAAAAAATAAGTATCAATATGTGTTTATGATATCTACATCTTTAACTCCAAAGCATAAAAGATAAGTAAGCAGTGTTTTTTGCCAGATTTTCCTCTTTATGCCTTTTTGACATTTTTAAACGTAAATCGAACAAATCTTCGATGCTTCAGTCATGTGTATGTTCGGTTTGATAGGATAAAAGAAACATAATAGTTTGAATGTCGTTTGGATATGCTTTCTGCTAGAAAAATACAAATAACACACATTTAGGCGACACTTTTTTACGGGTATAGCGACTGTTTTCTATGGTGAGAGAATTGAACCTGCGATTATTTTTTACGGTAACAAGATATTTATTCTACAGGCGAAATATAATATATCTGACGGAGATCTCATTGGAAGGAGAGTTACTTCTGACAAGTCCCTATGCACTTAAACAGTAAAAAATATACAACATCATACTACTACAAGGGCATAAAACAAAGGGATAAATGATCTACATAATGATAAGTTGTGTTGTTTTCTTCTCTATACTATCAAACCAATAAAACAGACACACAAATGCAGTTGCCCGACGCCCGTGCTAGTTGGCAGCCGTCAGTTTATTATTGTTTTTTTTTAACAAATTGTCATTGTTATAACACAAATCAATTTCTAGTAATCAACATTAATATGAAGCGACAAAAATGCTACAGTTCATACAAAGAGCTGAGATTTGCTGAAAAGTGTATTCTACAATATATCTGATATGTTTACGTGATCGAACAATATGCACAATATAAGAAAACATTCCTATAAGAGAGTTCCAAAAATGACATGACCGCCCAGGAAAAACCACGCAAATTTAAAAGCCAAAGAATTATTTTCCAAATCATTTTTAAACGTGGAAACGAGTGTCAAGCCATCTGGAACAACTCAAGTGGCAGACTCCACTTCAGAACAAACACAATATTGATAAATTCGCAAAAATGTCTATAACAAATTATGAACAAAATTTAACAAATCAACAAAACTGTTTTGATTTGTGAAAAAAGCGTGTGCTCGGTGAGGCGCTCAGGCCTAGAATGAACCCCCTTACCATGATCTACTCATCACGTGACAACGATAACGAATTCTTATTGGTTAATTCGAACCTTTCAGAAAAATAATTCCCGCTTTACTAACGAAACGCGGGAATATTTAATTCTTCTCTATACTATCAAACCAATAAAACAGACACACAAATGCAGTTGCCCGACGCCCGTGCTAGAATTTTCAAAAAGTTGGGGAAAAAGGAAAATGTAAGTTTAAAAAATAGCATAAAAATAAAACAAATTCTGATTGAAGTAAGAAAATTAAATAACAAACAAGATAAACAGTTTCATTTGTAGTAAATTGGGTATACTTATGCAAAATATATCTAGAGATTCAAAGACTTAGTAACTGACAATCTACTGTGTAAACTATCGGCGATATAACCATCTTTGGCCGATTCTGATCGCCATCTACCGTGCCGTTTCCAGCAACGCTCGTTAACAGAAGCGTTCGCTGCAGCAGAAGCACCTCCTGCTCTAAGAGAATGCAGACCAATGTCTAAGTTCCCTGCAACCTCTTTCAAGCGACCCACTAGACATTCTCTGCATCTAGTATAACTGAGACATTTATTCTTGTAAATAAGTTTACAAGAAGACTTGGACCGAAAAATTGGTCTGAAAAGAAAACTATCTGAACATTCATCAATACAAGCAATGTCAAAATATCGTTTCATCATAGAAAAGGGGCAGGCAACTGTATCTCCTTTTGAAACAATTACTTCGCAACCCATGCGGTACTGATCAGTTTTACTCTTTCGAATCTTGATAGAAAAATAATTATCTAAAAACATAATATCATTACATTTCAAAGAAACAAGTTCATCAAAACGAAGAAATGCAGCAAATGCAGTAAGAATCATACATAAATCTCGAACGACCGAAAGGTCATCGTTATCTTTGTATAAATTACACAGTGTTATAAGGTGGTCACGGGTGATGACATCCTTCTTGTTGACGGGCTTCGAAGCATGCCGCTTAGCTGATTCGACAAGATTGTTAATGAACGGATTATCTGTAGGATCATCATAACCGTGTAAAGAATGAACAAATTTCACTGAATATTTTACAGCCGAAATCACACCATAAGAGGAACCGCTGTCTAAAAGCGACGTAATGAATAAAGCAATATGGATCGGATTTGCTGGAATAGCGTTTACACTTTTGGATGACGCAAACTGCTCCCATCTAGAAAAAAGGCTGAAATATTTCGATTACGTTTGCTCACTTCTGCACTGTAGCATATAGTCACACATTCTGTTGCAAAGATGATCGTTAACTGGGTCCATAACTACGCCGGACTGGTCACATAAACTGGCGATGCGTGGTTTTAATCTTTCACCTGTCAATCAAAAGCTAACATTAGTAAATATTCATAGAAAAATATGAACTGAAGAATTAAGAAAAATCGACTCTGACTGCCACCATTTCAAACTTCAAAGGTCTTCCAAACACACCGTTGTTTCCTTTCCCTCTGATTGTACAACAAGTACCAAGAGAAATTGTTTTAAGATCGTGCTTGATCAAAAGAGGCCAAAAAGGCGATACATGCCACTTAGGTATTACAAGAGTTCCAAATGACTTGTCATTCTTCAGTTTAGCCAAAACCCTTGGAATTAATCTTGGAGGAGGGACCAGCCAATTGTTTTCCCCTTCCCATGATTTTGTGAAAGTATCGACCCCCTCGGTACCTGGGCACCACCAACGGGAATTAAACCTAACACATTTTGTGTTGTAATCGGATGCAAACCTGTCTATCGTATGTGGACCCCAGATTTTATCTAAATGTATGAAGACTAAAGGGGCGATTTGCCAATCATCACTATCGTGACACCGACTTAGGAAATCAGCTTGTATGTTCTGTTCCCTTGGAACCCACTCTGTATCTATTTGAATAGATCTACTCTCGCTTCCACGAGCCATATCAACGACAATGTCGTGAAGAACTGGATTCTTACTACCAACTTGCATAATATGATGCACATTCTTATTGTCAGTATACCACTTTATGGTATGTCCTTCCAGACAGTGACAAATCGAGTTAAAAACCCGACTCATAGCTACTAGCTCCCTCCAAGTGGAACTTTGCTCAACTTCAGAATCGGACCATAATCCGATTAAACCTCTGAACCAGGTTTATCCAAAATATACCCACCGTAACCTGTGTGAGACGCATCGCTATAAACGATACAATCGTATTCTTTGACTTCACAAGTAGTAACTAAAGAACTGCCGTTCAAAACAGAACAATTTTCTCTCCAAAAAATCATTTCGTCTAGTACTTTCTTATCAATAAGAACAGGAGCGTTCCAACTAGCCTTGGACTTTAAACAATGAAACATTGCTCGAGTAAACATTCGAACACTCTTACCCAGTGCTACCTGCATTGAAATAATTTGTCCGGCCAACGAAGCGAGATGCCTTGCCTTCAAGAGTAGTGATGCGTTACATACCTGAGCGATAGCTTGGTCAAGACTAGAAGTCAAGCGTTCAATCCTTGCTTGAGTGATTTCTACCTTACCTGTGCTGAAATCCCAAACGCAGCCTAACCAGGTAGTACGTTGAACGGGGGTCCAAGCGCACTTTTCGTCTGCTATAAGAAAACCTAGCTTAATAAGGTCAGACTTTACCTTGGAGCTTAAGGCTTGAGAGTTCATAAAAGATTCTGATCCAGACAATCCATCATCTAGGTACATAATGATTCGAATACCATTCTCTCTCCAATATTTCACTACGCACCTTGTGAGCTTCGTAAAAATATGTGCAGCTGTGCTTAGACCAAATGGCATTACGTTGAAAACAAAATATCTTACTGTGTCGTTTTCTTTCCAAGAGAAACCCAGATACTGTCTGTGACTTTCTTTAATTTCTATGTGATGGTAAGCGGACTTTAGATCGAAAGTAAAGACCCAGTCGTTTTTCTCAAACATAACTCTAGCTACTGAACCATCTTCTAAACGAAATTTAAATTTGTATAGGAAGAGATTTACATGTCTACAATCCAATACTAACCTCGCTTTGCCTGACCTGTTAAATGCCACGGTCAGTGGATTTACTACAGTAGGCGTTTCGAACACTTCCGAAATACACTCGAGGTCTAATAACTTCTTGATCTCAGTAGATACAATTTCGGGGTTGTCAATAGAAGATTTGTTGTTTTTAATCACTTTTGAAATAGGTAATTTATAAAATGGTAATGCATACCCCTCTCTTATTACGTTGAGAATGTAAGAATGTGCATTTATAGCTAACCAATCATTGTAATGTGACTTTAATCTGCCAACAGGGCTTAAAATATTACTACTAGTACTTGAAATTGTACTTAACTTAGTACTGGTGGCCTGCTTGGTAGCCTGGCAGTCTTTTCTCCAGTGCCCTGGCACTCCACATGCAAAACAAACACCTGGTTTAGGTCCTGTAGAAGTCACAGTGGACGAAGTGCTGGTCGTGTTAGCCTGGGTGGGAGGGGGAGCGGTTAGTCCTGTTTACAAGACTCTGGTACTCTTTTTTATGCTGCCGACGTACCAGATGTCTGGCAGCGAGGTTATATGTTATAGAACTAGGGGAGCGGTATGCTGTGAATACGGAGTCCATCTTCTCGATGCTCTGTTTTTCTTCATGCGCTCTTCACGTAAATTTTTGTCGCAGCGAGCCTCTGCCTTATAGATTCGTTTTTCGTCATCGCTGTTGTCAGCGAGTTGGTGAGCTTCGTATTGTTCGACTACGCTCCATCCGTGTTTAGAGGAATCCGCCAGTTTTATGAGCTTCTGCCTGTGAGTGATCATGTCCATACTCTCGTCTAATTTACTTTGAGCGTGCGCGATATTTTGTGAGGGATGTTCTTCGGAGTCAAGGCTAAACTTAGCATCACGCAGTTTTTCGAGGACTTTCTCGGCATGTCTATATTGTTCTTTATTGCCTTTTCTCTTAAAAGTAAATTGATCGTGCGCACTATTCTCTAAACGCTGAATGTTTACCTCACTAAGATGAGCCTGACGAGCCATAAGTTGATTCTCCATGGAGGAAAGCCTAGATGTGATAAGGGTGTCAATTTGTGATAAAAGTTCATTATTAGAGGTGTTATGCCTGATACTACGCGGCGGGTCATCTCTCAGTAAATCTGACTCCATATCTTCCTGACGCGACATGGCTGCCAACAGAAAAAAAGCGTGTGCTCGGTGAGGCGCTCAGGCCTAGAATGAACCCCCTTACTATGATTTACTCATCACGTGACAACGATAACGAATTCTTATTGGTTAATTCGAACCTTTCAGAAAAATAATTCCCGCTTTACTAACGAAACGCGGGAATATTTTACTACGATTAGGTGATTTTGTATAATCGTAGCGCATTCTCCTCTCAATCGCGGGCATTCTCGTCTCATAGTGTCACTATCGTGACATGTTCTCCTGCATTCTCCTCTGTTCGCGACACCGCCGCGAATGCTTCAAACTGTTTAAAACATTCGCGTCTGAATTCTTATTCGCCTCACACTCGCGGCACATGCGCAGTGCATTCGCCTTGCATTCTCCTTCATTCGCAGCGCAATCTCCTCACATTCGCGTGCATTCTTGTTCCCAAGATGGAGGAGAATGAGCCACGATAGAGCCCCGACAAGAAAGAATCTGACACGAATGTGACGCGAATGCGCCGAGAATGTGACACGAATGAAAAAATCAACGCGAATCAGCCACGATCTTGACACGATAGTACTACATACACACACGACAGTGACAATAATAATTATCTCAGAGTTGATGTAAAAGTGTGCGGATCAATCTAAAAAGTAGTAAAAATGGTTAAGGTTTTAATTAAGATTATAGCATGTTCAGGATGAAAGCGTCATAGGAAAGCAGTGGCGGTCTTACATTTATATCAAGTATGATATAAAATATTTAAAAAGATACTACCCGTCAACATGTACAGAGATACATAATCGTTTAAAATTCTCGATGAGGGATTGAATAAGTATAAAAAGGGGGAAATTGTTAACTTAAAATTCTGAAGTCACAACATATGCAAATCATATGCCTACATTGATGAAGGTGCGTTTAAAATGTGTATAAAAAAATTGAGCTGTAATTTATGACCTTGACATTTGAATTAGATATTGAAATCAATGCATTCATTCATTACAGCATGACCAATCGGTTATGTGTCCCCTACACTACAATGTATACAAGTTTTTTTTTCAATCCAATCTGTGATTTTGACCCTTGACCTATGACATTGACCATTCATAGAGTTCTTCTTTACACCAAAAACCGACCGGAAAGAGGCAATTCTATAAAGATTCAAACCTGTGACCTGAACTTTTACCTATGGACTTTCTTACATTGCGACCAATAATTAAGTTTAGTTTGATAAAAATCAATTGAAAATGCGCTCTCTGGATTTTACTATAATTTTATTTTTTGCCAAATCTAACCTGTAGCCTTGAACCTAGACATTTTTAAAACCAATTATGTTGAAAATAGACTTTCCAGAGTGCATTCAAGGTTATTGACCATTTATAGTTTTTAAACTTGAAACTTTTGACTATGACCTTGAAAATTTTCCTTGGAGAAATGTATCATGAGAAATAATGAAGCTTAATTAAGATGGAATAAAAATGTGCCCTATGGTTATATACAAAAGATTCATCCGTTACGTTATCTCCTTACAATTTTGTATCGAGGGAATAAACATTTCCCAGTGGATTGTATGATGCAAAAAAATCTCACAAGTACTATTTATAGAAATATTGAAGTGAATTTGACCAATTTGGTCTTAAAGATAATCGAAAGGGATTTTAATGAATTTTGAGATGTTGTCTATGTGTTTCTTCATATTAATTTTGATTTTTCATTGGTAATTGATAGAGTTTCTATATTTTCATGTAATATTCTATGTTACAGGACTAAAATGCCTACATCATTACAGTACATGATTTTTTATCCTGCCACCTTAGCTTCGATGTTTGACCTTCGTTTGGTAAATTTATGTTTCACAAACACGTCTTTTTATATCTGGCACTCCTTCGTCTTTTTCCTTTCAAATATAATGATTATTTTTTAAAAGCCCTTGTAATGTGTATATTACTGTAGATAATCAGTGAGATTGCATTCTGTTTCTCTAAATATCAATCACCCGCATTGTATTACGTTACCTAGTCAAAGACTGGGTTTGGTCAGGTATTTCGGACTATTTTTTTTTTGTATGAAAATATATAAAAGAAAGAATAATCACAGAAATTTGAAAATGTATGAAATTTTTAGAGAAAAGGGATGGTGCTTTTTAGATAATCAATAACTTACTAAATCATTGTAAAAATAAAAGTCAATTTTATTCTGCTATAGCCCTAAACTTTATATACTATCCAATCATTGGAATCGCCAAAATATTTTTAATGAGAATTAAAGTTACCCCAAACAAGTTTTATTTCCATGCATGGCGCGAAATCATCTGAACGTGCACAATAAAGTAGCAAAATTGTGAGTTTTACGTAGGTTAACACAGCTTTTGAAAAGATTACTGACGTTTTTAAATGAAATAAGAAAATTTCAAATATATCTATGATCATTGGCATATAGATAATTCTTTTCCGATTCAATCGATACCAAAATCGTCAACGTACGTTTACTAATAAGTGAAATATAAGCTGTAGAACACTGAAAACTGGGAGGAAACTTCCATCTACGACGCCATATTGGATTTCTCTAGCAACATCGTACGTCATAACTTTACGTCATTGCTTTACGTCATTACTACGTCACCTTTGTGAAACCCGTGCAACTGGAACGTAAATGCGACGTAAAGAAGGACGTAAGTCCTACGTCGGTCGTAAATCTACGACGCTTTTGTGAAACTGGCTA